>OY755238.1:84423363-84445863 GCA_963576725.1 Azorinus chamasolen
CATTGTTTGTCAGTCACATTTTCTGTCAACATAAAATGTTTCATTCTTAACCCTTTCGCTGCCAATGCCGGATGTAATTACCTATGCAAACAGTTTTGATCCAGATGAGACGCCGAGTAACTCGGCGTCTCATCAGGATCCAAACGGTTTGTTACTGTTACTGAAACAAAAATGAAGAAAATCAAAAAAATGAAAATTTGTAGCAGACGACAAAGTTAGCAGACGACAGAGTTTGGCAGCGAAAGGGTTTGTGTAGTTAATCACTGTTTGGCTATTCCACTTTGAATGCTCTGCATACAAAGGGTACTGGGTCGCGTGTTATCTATCAGTGCATTTGTTTACATGTGCACCGGCAGAGATCAAGCGGAAACAGGACGAGTCGCCTCGACTGGACATACTGTCATACAATTGAGAAAAGTACATCCTTATCATACACCAGTTGCGTATAAGCCGTGTAATTGTGTTGCATTTTAATTCGTAACAAAATTCTGATGGGTGTATTTTGACGACAACTGTTTTTTCTGATTGGTGTATTTTGATGACAACTGTTTTTTCAACGTTAAACGGGAGGTCACAATTTAGAGCGAACTGACATTTTACCACGGTGTCTAGATAAAAAAAAACGCCATGACAAATTATCTGACTCTGGACGTAGGGAATGACGGTTTTGCTACTATTCGTATGGTAAATGGAGAAAACAGGTTCAGAACACCAACGATCAAGGAATGGAACGAAAAATTGGATACCGTTCTAAAGTTTGTATCTTTAGTAGTAGTATATAACTCTAAATACATCTTGAATAGTTGTATGTGCCGTAGACTCGCCTTCTATCGAACCACACCTTTTTTTCGAACCTTTCATTTTTTTGTGTTTTTACGCATGCACATTTTTCTGGCAGCCATTTTTGTTTTTGTTATGCGGGTGGTTGGGAACACAGGATTCTTTGGGGATTAATAGATGAGAATAAAATAATTGTTTCAAGGTATGCCTATGTATAAAAGATTATTTTGAACGGCTGATTTATTTTTTCTTCAATATTCATGGTAAACGTTTTCTGTTTCTTGTCAAAGGTTAAGAGGTTCGATAGACGGTGAGACCATGCTACATTTCATGACTGTGAATAATGAATATTCAATAACTGAGGTTCATATTAACCCTTATTGTGCGAGACACGAGTCACTAACGTCATTCACACACAGTGTAGACCCAGATGAGAGGACTCCTAGGGGAACTCTCTCACCAGGGTCTGCACCGTTTGCCATATTACACTTTTCTTTAGTTCACATGTGTGTACTCTACATGGTGATATCGAGCTATTTCCGGTTTTAACGATATCCCGGCAGACGGCAGCCATCACAAAATCAGCATGCTGTCTTACAGCTCATTGACGAGACTACACTTTGCTTTAGATATTCACAATAAACTTCACCTGTTTGGGTTTTTGAATAGTCCATTTGAAAATTCATCGTTGTAAGGGATAAGCAACCATAGCAAACCGTGATCAGACGGTCCCTGTAGGTGTCGTCTGAATGGGCGCTAATCTGTTAACAAATATGCGAAAATGTATTTTCAATGATGTAATGAGTTATATGTCAACACTACCCAATCTTTCATTGGCTCTTGTTAATTGTTAGCTTTTGACATTTTACAGACCGGCGATTTTATATTAACCCTTCCCATGCTGTGTAGTACAATATGGGAGTGTTAGCAGGGTAATGGTTAGATAGTAAGATTTCAGAATGCTAGATAGGGTGTTAAAGTTTGAGTGTGCGAGTTAAAGGTTTGAGTACGTGTGTGATTTTGTACGACAGGGAAATGGGTGTATAATCTAGATTAATGTATTTATAATCATATGCCACATGTATACGTAGATATAGATGTTATAAAAGTCCATGGCTGTCATCGAGACGATGACCGGCGTGGACTACTAGAATATTAATGAGATTTGATAAACGTCGCCCCGTACGTCATTCTCAGTGTTGTTACGCCTTCTTATCCTTCGAGATCATGAATTTCAGTACTTCTTTTTCTGAAAATTGAATACCGCTAAAGCCGGTGCTAGGGGGGCGTGAGCAGTGCTGCACTTTCAATTACTGCTCATGAAATGCCAACTGCTACCTGTCCTCTCGTCCCGCCACCTATCATACAAGACCCGCGGTAGGGTGTACAGCTTGTACGTACGCAGCGCAATGCTCCATGCCAGCGAAACATGGCCGTTGTCTAGACCAAACCTCCTTCGCCTTCGACGAAATGACAGAGCCATGATCAGACAGATCTGCAAGGTAAAGCCAGAAGACGTGGCTACTGTCAGATCGAGCGAGTTACTGGCAAGACTTGGTATTGACGACCTTGATGCCATCCTAAGGGAGAAGAGGTTACGCTGGTTTGGGCATGTAGAAAGATCCAACGGAGCAATCAACAATGTCTTCAACGTGGAGAAACGGGGAAGACATCGGCCTGGAAGGCCCAAAATGACCTGGAGAGCACAGACAGATAGAGACCGTCGTGAGTGGGGACTGCAAAAGGTTGACCCATGTGACAGGGAAGCCTGAAGAAGATGTGTAAAATCTGCCATGCGTGCAGCGAGCCAGTTGCCTGGAAGGGAGCTCACCGAAGTGGAAGATGCTCCTGCACCTGCACGTTAATCAAAAGACCGATAAGACAAGAAGAAGAAAGAACAGACTCAATAAAACCGAGTCTGCAATTTTCTCTTTTTGTGTTGCAATTTTTGCTTTCGGGGGATCACCTCCCTTCAGAATTTATTATATAATATAAATAGCAAAATAGCAAGAGAATTGTGTATTCTGGGTAGAGACTTATTAAGTGCTTGGAGTTCACGTGTTAAAATCATGAAGTAGAACTTTCGTCTTGTCGTCATTGCACTACAGCTGACAAAATAAAGTCAGCTAAAATCGCGAATCTTTTACATTTTTATTAACATCCGGTGTGTTCTGTTTTCAGTAACTATTAATCTAGCGTCAAACAGCTTTAATCCAGATGAGATGCCGAGTTACTCGAGTTACTCGGCGTCTCATCTGGATGCAAGCTGTTTGCAAATGCTAGTCACCTCTCGCGTTGCATGATACTTGTTAACATTTAACATGAGATTCACATGACTTGCTACAATATACAAATCTATACAGTAAAACCTCTCTATAATGACCACTAAATTACATCAAGTATTTTGTGTTAAAGGCAGGTGGCTGCTTAGAGCAAGGTGAACGTAAAACAGAACGCTCCTATGTTTTACTTTCACCTTGCTTTAAGCAGCCACCTGCTCTAAATACCAACTAATTAACACAATTTAGTGGTCGTTATAGAGAGGTTTTACTGTAGTTAATTAGTTTAAAATAGTTTGTTTTATTATGTACACAACATCACAAATACCATAGGCCTAACATCAAAATAGGATTTTTCTCCTTGATGGGATATATAAGTATTAGCATTCATTTTCAACTAATTACATTAGTGAAGAATCTCAGATATCGTTAAGATTTGCTACACCCCATTGTAGACCGAAATATCATATATGATTACCTTTGCAAACAGTTTGAATCCAGATGAGACGCCGAGTTACTCGGCGTCTTATCAGAATCCAAACTACTTTACACACTTTTACGCTGTAGAGAAGTTATGTAGGCACTTTAAGCAGACGACATTATTTGCATACGAAAAATATTATTCTCACGAAAGAGTGAAATGATTGAGCAATAGATGAAGTTATGTATTCAAATCAATAACACAGTTCCAGATATGATGCGTAAATTTCAACATGTTCAAGAATAGCTCTGTTTTTTCTCCAGAATTCTTTCGAGACGATTCTAAAGAATGATCACAGTATAGGGTTTGGTGGAGAAATGACGATTTTAGTACTTGGGCCGCACCTTTATCTGTAGCTCTGTAATCATCATCATCATCAGCAGCAGCAGCAGCAGCAGCATCAGCATCAGCATTCCACCAAACCCTACTTTATGACCACTCATTTGAATATTGTCGAAGAGACGACTCTAAAGATTGGTCACAACGTAGGGTTTGCTTGAGAAATAAAAGATATATTCTTGATAACGTTCCAATTTATGAATCTTGTCTGTTCCTTTGAAATAGTAAATACAGAATCGTCATTTCTCCACCAAACCCTACACTGGGACCACTCTTTAGAATCGTCTCGAAATGGTCACAGTATAGCTTTGGTGGAGAAATGAAGGAGTTAATTTTGAAAATATTTTATTTATGCATCTCATCTGGAGCTCTGATATTATAGTAACTATAGACCTAAGCGTTGGTATGTTGACTTATTATTGAGTTTGTCTCCATGACATAAAACAATGGCCTCCTGACTATTTGGTGATTTGGGGGGGGGGGGTTAGAATTGCTTCATCAATAGGTACACCGTTACCTGTCTGAGTAGATTTTCCTAAAGATTGATCACGGTCTATGGTTTGTTAGAGAAATAAAGGAGCTATTCTTGAAAATATTTAAAATTATTCATTTTATCCAGACCTCTGTGGTTGTAAATAAATGACTATATTCACTCGTCCCGAATGTTCCTGTTTTATTGTTTAACCCTTTTACTCCACAAACTGACATTTTAACGCCTTAGCAAACAGAATAGACCCATATCAGGCGGTTCCTGTAGCAGTCGTAACATCAGGGTCTACTCCGTTTCTTTATGGAATAATATACATGTATATGTACATGTACATGTAATTCTGCAGTTTATGCCAAATATACAGTATTTCTTGTGTTTATATGCAAGTGTAAAATTGATCTAATTAGTTTCCATGATGCCATTTATATATGAGGCAAAGGGCAGACTATGACAATTCAGAACAGTTAATAATCGTTGGTCATCGACTGGTCACCCAATAACGAACTGTACAACATACAATTAAACCTATCTATAACGGCCACTAAATTGTATGTATGGCAGATGGCTGCCTAAAGCAATGTGAAAGTAAAACAGAACGCTCCTATAGGAGCGTTCTGTTTTACTTTCACCTTGCTTTATGCAACCACCTGTCTTTAACACAAAATAATTGATGCAATTTAGTGGTCGTTATAGAGAGGTTTTACTGTATTGTTGAGATAGCACGATCTCAGTCAATGAAGCAACCACACGATGTGTACAAAATGCAAGAAGCTGCTTTTCAAGCATGTTGCGCCCCGGGTTTGTTTATTAGGGGTAATACGGTATATGAATCAACACAAAATGATTAAATTTCAGAAATGATGCTGTGAAAGGTCTTATAATTACCGGAAGCGGAAAGTTCTTCAGTAATGGAATTGACCTTGAGTGGTTACCCCGGCAGGATAAGACGACACGTGTGGAGTACATGCCCCTGCTGCATGCCCTTATTAAACGTATACTCGTCTTCCCAATACCAACCGTGGCTGTGATTAATGGTAAGCATACATAGTTAGGCCCCTCTCTATAGTGACCACTTAATGAATAGACGTTGGTGTCTTTAAAAGCAAGTGTTGCTTAACTCTTTCGATGTCATTGTCGTATCTATGCTTACCTATCCAAACCATTTGTTACTGTGACTGGGTTTTTGTTAAACAAAAATGAAGAAAAGAAGTAAAAAAAAAATAAAACTTGTAGCAGACGATAAAGTTTGCAGACGACACATTTGGCAGCGAAAGAGCAAGTAATATTTGAATGGCGGAAACCTATAAACAAACGAGACCGGTGTGACGTAGTCGACGTGGCTCAGGATTTGCGATTGCTTACAGACAAGCACTGCAATAATTGGAGGACTCTGTCAGAGGCCTACTCTGATCCTATGTTCACACTGCTTGCATAGGTCCTATTTCATATTCAATTCAATTCAATTCAGTGCAGTCCTGTTTCATAAATGACAATCATCTATGGGGTAAGTGAACCATGCCATCCATTTGGAGGTATAGTAAAACTCCTCGATATTCGCCACGGGGCGGGTTTCTGAAATTGTTTAAGAACAAGAGAAGTGTGTTAACTGTTTCCGTTGCAAATTTCTTCTTACTCTACTACTTCTTCAGGGCTGATTTACATAGTCATATAACACCAACAGTTCAATAGTTATTTCAAGCATGTTACCTCTAGGAGCTTTCTGCATGACTTTCATCCTGCATTAAGCAGTCACCTGCCTATTAGTATGTATATTCTTCTCTACTAGATTTCCGGTTTATATGGTTTTACTGTATGTATCTGCTTCATACTTAGTCTAAAATATAACCGTATAGATATGGATAGGGTGAATACTGATCTATTAACCCTTCGCTTGCTATTCACGTCAATATACCTACCTGTAAATAGTGAAGACCACGATGAGACAGCTCCTGCAGGAGCTGTCTCATCAGGGTCTGCACTATTTACAAGTTGAGTGTGCAACCAGTGCACTCCACAGCAGGAATTGCACAGCGAAATACTTGTACACAGTGAAGATATATGTAATAATACAACAGCGCGTGGATAAATAAGGAGAAATGTATTTTAAAATTCAGCAAGCGAAGGATTACTATCTTTTATTTCTCAGCCAAATCCTGTCTTGCTACTACTCAATACACTCGCATCAAATATAACCGATTCTAATGTTTAGCAGCAATATATAGTTTTGCTGAGAAATATGAAAACAACAACAAAGTTTACATAAGATTTCTTACTAGTACCTCTCGTATACAGTTCTACCATGTATCTATTATTATGTCTAGTCGTCGATTTCTACAGGTCATGCCTTTGGTGGCGGAGCATTTCTGGCCATTGCCTGTGATTTCCGGGTGATGCGACCTGACAAGGGATGGCTGTGTTGGCCTGAAACAGCCCTCGGTATGCAGTTCGGGGAGCCGTTGCTTCAGGTAGCTAGGTAAGTACTCTGCTCTCCTTCGCCAGTATCCCTATATTTCCATAATACGATGATATATGCATTGTATGTTGTTTGTATTTAGTTATACACAATACACATACATGTACATACTTACTTCGATTATCTACTTTTGGAACTTTGATTTTCGCTCATTTTCCAATTGTTTTACTTATTTTGCTTAAACCTGGCGTGTGCAGTTCATTCACACTTCGATTACTTTACAACGTTGCAGTAGACATCTGCCCGTCGGATTGTCCCATCATTTGAATGCTGAGGCAAAACTTGAAAAATTAAAAAATTGATCATTTATATGTAAAATTGTAAATCATTATTCAACCCAGGAGGTTATATATTGCGTATCAGGCGTTGCAAAATTCAATACCTATTATAAAAGCGCATATATGTGTTCTATAAAGTTATATATGTTTTGTAAAATCCAATTAAACAACGCGTGTATATTAATTGTATAAATGATATGTTTATTATAAAATGTCGAATATAAAAATCAGTATTTATATTGTAAACGATCATAATATATTATATACATGTATGTGGTATAACTAGCTCATTTATGTTCGATCTTGACAAATATACAGTAAAACCTCTCTATAACGGCCACTAAATTCCATCAATTATTTTGTGTTGAAGGCAGGTGGTTGCTTAAAGCAAGATGAAAGTAAAACAGAACGCTCCTATAGGAGCGTTCTGTCTTTCACCTTGCTTTAAGCAGCCACCTGCTCTATATAACAGCTATTTAACTCAATTTAATGGTCGTTATAGAGAGGTTTTACTATATATGTTCTATTATTACATCTTGGGATATTTTACAACATTTGTAAAGAAGGGTTTGAATTATGTTTTATTCTTAAAGTTTATGGTTGTGTTTCTCTGCCAGCACTATGCTTGAATTTGTTTGACGTATTTAATAAAACCTGTCTATAGTGACCATATTATTGATAAACAGTATTGATCTATAAGAGCATGTTGTTGCTTTATGCAGAACAAAAGTTATACAGAAAGCTCCCAAAAGAGTTTTCAGCATAAACGTTCTCCTGCATTAAGCTACCAGCTGTCTTTAAAACCCAGAATTATTCTCATTTTAGCTGGTCGCTGTAGGCAGGTGTTCCTGTTTTAGCTCACCTGAGCCGAAGGCTCAGGATGAGCTGTTGTGACCGCGATGTGTCCGTCGTCCGGCATCCGGCGTCTGTCGTCCGGAGTCCGTCCACATTTTCAAACGACATCTTCTCTGAAACCTCCGACCCGATTGTAACCAAACTTTGTCAGGAGCATCAATGGCAAGGGGGGACGAAATATTGTTCAAATTATAACCTCCGGACCAAAAATGGCCCCGCCCTGGAGCTTATCAGTTTTTCATAGGAATTCTCTTAAAAATCCTCTTCTCCGAAAGTGTAAGGCCTAGACCTTTGGTATTGGGTATGTAGCATGTCTCTAATTGTCCTCTACAATGATTGTTCAAATTATGACCCCCGGACCAAAACTGGCCCCGCCTCGGGGCGTATCAGTTTTTCCTAGAAAAATCTTTTAAAATCTTCTTCTCCGAAACTGTAAAGCATAGGCCTTTGATATTTGATGTGGAGCATGATCTAATGGTCTTCTACAAAGATTGTTCAAATTATGACCCCGGACCAAATGTGGCCCCGCCCCGGGGATTTTCAGTTTTTCATAGGGACACCTTTAAAATTCTTCTTCTCTAAAACTATACGGCATAGACCTTTGATATTTAGATTGTAGCATGATCTTATGGTCCTCTACAAAGATTGTTCAACATATGACCCCTGGGCCAATAATGACCCCACCCCGGGGCTTATCAATTTTTCATAGGGAAATCTTTAAATATATTCTTCCCTGAACTGTAAAGCCTAGAGCTTTGATATTTTGTACGTAACATGACCTTATGGTCCTCTACAATTTGCTTTTAAAAGTATGACCCCCGGGGCAAAAATGGCCCGCCCCGGGGCTTATCAGTTATTCCTAGAAATATCTTTAAAAATCGTATTCTCTGATACTGTATAGGCTAGACCTTTGGCTTTAATATTTGGTATGTAGCATGACCTAATAGTCCTCTACAACTGTCGTTCAAGTTATTACCGCCGGACAGATATTGAAGTGATTTATGGTATGTGGCTTTATCATAATGAGTTACAGATCAGGTTTTTAATTTCGTTACGCTTCATTGATTTTTCACGGAAATACAGTGATTTTACTTAGAAATTTTCCAGAAATTCAGGTTTTCTGGAGTTTTTTTCTAAACCTTTACAGATATTGAAGTGATATTTGGTATGTGGCTTTATTATAATAAGTTACAGATCAAGTTTGAATTTCGTTACGCTTCATTGATTTTACACGGAAATACCGTAATTTTCCTTAGAGATTTTCTGGAAATTCAGGTTTTCCGGAGTTATTTTCTAAACATTTACAGATATTGAAGTGATACTTGGTTTGTGGCTTTATTTTAATGAGTTACAGACCAAGGTTTGAATTTCGTTACGCTTCATTGGTTTTTCACGGAAATACAGTGATTTTACTTAGAAATTTTCTGGCAATTCAGGTTTTCCAGAGTTTTTTCTAAACACTTGCAAATATTGATGTGATATTTGGTATGTAGCTTTATAATAATGAATTACAGATCAAGGTTGAAGTTTCTGACACTACATTGATTTTTAACGGAATTACAGCATTTTCACTTTGAACGTTTTAGGAAATTTCAGGTTTTCCGGAGTTTTTTTTCTAAACTGTAGCAGATATTGTAGTGATTTATTTCTATAACCCCCATCTCTGTGTCAAATGTGCTAGTGGGGGTATTCATCACCTTTAGTGGTAGTTCTAGTTTTTCTCTAAAACCATAAGGCTTAGACCTTTATTTAATTAATGGCTGCTTTGCCTAGTGGTTCTCTACCAAGATTGTACAAATGATGACTTGTGGGTCAAAATGGCCCCACCCCGGGGATTATCTCAGGTGAGCGCTTCAGGGCCTCATGGCTCTCTTGTTACACTTCATTTCAAAGAGGGACTTTAGAGTATTTACGTTTCTTTTAAATGTCTTGTTTAACAACACGTGCATAGTAGAAGCTGTCTTAAGCGACCATCAAAATGTAGTATAATTATGGGTCTGTAAGGCAGGTGGTAGCTTAATACAGGTCAAACGTGATGCAGAAAGCTCCTATAGGAACGTTCTGCATTACTTTTGCTTTGTATTAAGCAAGCACCTGTTTTCAGGATTCCTGTGTCCAATTAATATAAGGTCGCTTAAAACAGGTTGTACTGTACTTTTCATTCTTTCAGATCAAAAATACCCCCAGGTGTAGTTCAACGTGAAGCACTGCTATTTGCAAAACGATTGACGGGAAAGGAATCTAAGAGCCTCGATTTGGTTGACGTGGTTGTGGAGGAGTCCAAAATGATGGAATCCGGGAAAGCTTTAGTTAAAACAGCGCTGGGACAAAAAGGACTTCAGAGGGGAATATTTAAACAAATGAAGAAAGACATTTATGCGCATTTTGTAGATTTGTCAAAGCTGTAAACTTAGTGTAGACCACAAGCTATATTTTAAATTAAAGATTCGCTTTAATACAAATATTCACAATATGAATCCAGATCAGGACAGAGTGGAATCATCTATTAATGTGTTGAAAATGATATCCATTAACCCTTTACTCTATAAATACGTCTTTGCAAACAGAGTAGACCCAGAGCAGGCAGATGGCTTCAACAAGATTTGTTATGTTCGGCATTAAATAATATAGATATGATTCTAAAGTTTATGTTATGGCCAAGAATTCCTGTGGCCATGTGTTATTTCAATTAATATAATTAGTGCTCATGGTGTTATTATTTTTTAAATGAATATTCATAGAATTAAAGATTAAGGAGGTATACAATATTTGATATCAACCTCTTTAATACAGAAATTTAACTACCCGATATTGCAAACAGTGAAAACCCAGATCACAAGATTTCTAGAGGAAACATTTGGTAAGGGGCTGTCACTCCAAATCTAAAGACGATTTATCTTGCACTAAAGGATATGTACTGTGATACACTGATTGATCATTCCACTTTGAAGATATAGTGGTCAAAGTTTTAAGGAAATGGATATTGTCATTATGGATTAACCCTTTACCTCATGAATATTCATGTAATATATAATGAAGCTATCAATGTTAATAACAGTAAAACCGCTAATGCGACCACCTAAAAGAGGTATATTGCTGGTTGTTAGATGCAGGTGGTAGCTTAATGCAGGACAAAAGTAATGCAGAAAGCTCTTAAAGTACCTGCATTAAGCTACCGCCTGCATATAAAGACACCCATGTTTATTCATTAAGTGGTTGCATTAGAGGGGTCCTACTGTAAATGATGTTTTTTTTAATGGAATAGGGGTTGTCCCATTAGCAATTGGATATCTCCTAAAGCAGATGTCTGATCTGGGTCTACACCGTTTGCAAAGGCGTTAAAATGTGTAAATATGTAGTGAAGGGTTAACAATAAAACATGCTTTATGTCAATCTGTCAAGAACTGATTCAGTGAATGAGATGATATCAGGGTTAATATTATATAACAGACAGGTGTTGTATGCTTGAATATACATGTTGACTTAATACAGTAATACCTAGCTAAGCTCACCACCCATGTTCATATCAGCGAATAGTAGCTTAATGCAGGGTGAATGTCATACTTAACCCTTTCCCTCATATAAACGTGTGTTCATGCATTTGCAAACAGAGTAGACTCAGATCAGACGGCTCCTAGAGGAGCCGTCTGATCAGGGTCTGCTCAGTTTGCTAATAGAATTTGATAGATATGTTTCTTTACTTTATAAAATGTCTACAATGTTCCACTTTCCATATTTCTATATACCTATTTTGTTAATGAATGAAATTTGGCCTAAATACAGAACAGGGAAAGGGTTAAAGCCCCTCTGGGAGCCTGGCATAACTGCATCCAGCATTAACACTCTCCAGGTTCTGCGTTTATTTCAAATTTCAATACCTACTGAATATTCATGGACAAAATTGTTATAATGCAAGAATGATGGAAAATGGAACTGTGTAGCCGTTGCAGAACGTAACGGAACATATATATCAAATGCTCTTAGCAAACAGAGCAGACCCTGATCAGACGGCTCTTATAGGAGCCGTCTGATCTGGGTCTACTCTGTTTGCACATGGGTGAAAACACGTTTATATGAAGGAAAGGGTTAAGCAACCACCTAGATAGATTTATTTCGGCAAACAGAAAACATAATATGGTTCACAAACATGTATCCCATCATAATTAATAGTACACATGTAATTCGTAAAATGATGCACAGTGAAAAACACATGGCATGCTTTCTATACCAAGGATAACACAATAAAGAGCATGCTCTTATTTCCATTGTGGTCCTTATTTTAAAATTCTTTTTTACTATACATTTATTCTAATGATCTATTACAGTATTAATTTTAATAATTAACCCATATCCTGCTCTTCGGGATCAGACTCCAATTTGCAAACAGTTTGGATACAGATATGATGCCCAGTAACTCGGTGTCTCATCAGGATCCAAACTGTTTGACACTTGGTCAGTAATTTCCCAAGCGCTTTATCGATTCGGACATGGTTATACATGTAAACTTGAATACAATAAAAGTTGGACAGTGAATGTATTTTTACAACGGGATAAAGAGTTAATGTGATAAACTCACTGGCAGAGCTACAGATAACAGTGCGTACTCTAATACTAAAATCAATATTTCACCACCGAATCCAATGTTGTGACCACTTTTCAAAATGGTCTCTTCGAGACGATTCTAAAAAGTGGTCACTGCATAGGGTTTGATGAAGAAATTAAAAAGTTATACTTGAAAATATTGTAATTGACGCATATGATCTGGATCTCTGGATAAAGTATTTGATTCATATTTCTGTGATTGTTATTTATTATTAAACGGAAACAAACGTTAACTGATTGGTTTTTTTATGTATTAAAACGACAAATGCACTACTACACAATGAGCCATCCACGTATCCATGGGAACATCTCTTTCTTGCAAATGAGTTTTGGTTCAAACACTTGGTTCGATCTTGTCACAGTTTAATGTATAGAGGATCTTATATGAGTGTTCATGACAAATTTACTATAATAATATGACATGAGTTATAGTTCCGTGTCATATTCATTATAGTAAACGCGTTTCATAAAAACAATTTATAAAGAACACGAGTGTTTATCAGATAACCCTTAAATTTTAACAGGGCCGTACCCAGAATTTTTTGTGGGGCCGAGTTGGGGAGGGTACGGGAGGGGTGTCCCCTCCGGGTAGCCGAAATGTTTTTAGTATGCCGCATTGAATGGTGCAATTTCCTGCTATCTGGATCACTCTATCAATATATAATTTTATGTTATAATATAGGAAATCGACTCCTTTTACACCTGGGTTTAGGTGCAGAGACTTAATACATGATGAATGATCACCAATGTTTCAATGTATGGACTTTGTACAAATCACCCTAACACAAACGTTGTGATCAAGGCTAAAGTTTTTTTGCCATTGACAGACAGACAGACAGACGGACATGTGATCATGCCTTTTTAGCTCACCTGAGCAAAGCTCAAGGTGAGCTTTTGGGAGACTTGAATGTCCGGCGTCCGTCGTCCGTCGTGTGTCGTCCGTCGTCAACAATTTGCTTGTGAACACTCTAGTGGTTACAATTGTAGTCCAATCTTCATGAAGCTTGGTCAGAATGAATGTCTTGATGAAATCTCGGACGAGTTCGAAAGTGGGTCAAGTTGGATCAGAAACTATGTCACTAGGTCAAATAGTAGGAAAACCTTGTGAACCCTCTAGAGGTCACATTTTTAGCCCAAATTTCATGAAACTTGGTCAGAATGATTGTCTTGATAAAATCTCGGAGGAGTTTGAAAAGTGGGTTATATGGGGTAAAAAACTAGGTCACTAGGTCAAACAGTAGAAAAACCTTGTGAACACTCTAGTGGTCACAATTTTAGTCCAATCTTCATGAAACTTGGTCAGAATGAATGTCTTGATAAAATCTCGGACGAGTTCGAAAATGGGTCAAGTGGGGTTAAAAACTAGGTCACTGGGTCAAACAGTAGAAAAACCTTGTGAACACTCTAGTGGTCATACTTTTAGTCCAATCTTCATGAAACTTGGTCAGAATGAATGTCTTGATAAAATCTCGGACGGGTTCGAGAGTGGGTTAAGAAGGGTTAAAAACTAGGTCACTAGGTCAAACAGTAGAAAAACATTGTGAACACTCTAGTGGGCACATTTTTTGTCCAATTTTCATGAAACTTAGTCATAATGATTGTCTTGATAAAATCTCGAACGAGTTTGAAAGTGGGTTATGTTGGGTTAAAAACTAGGTCATTAGGTCAAATAGTAGTGAACACTCTAGAGGTCACATTTATAGCCAAATCTTCATGAAAATTGGTCAGAATGAGTGTCCTAATAAAATCTTTGACAAGTTTGAAAGTGGGTTACGTGCGGTCAAAAAGTAGGTCACTGTGTCATATCTTAGAAAAATCTAGTTTACACTCAAGCGGCCACATTTTTAGCCAAATCTTCATCAAACTTGCTCAGAGTGTTTGTCTTGGTGATATCAAGGTTGAGTGTGATCATGGGTGGGGTGGGAATAAAAAGTAGGTCACTAGGTCAAATCTTAGAAAAATTACTCTAGAGGGCACATTTTTAGCCCAATCTTCATTGGTCAGAATCATTGTCTTGATAAAATCAATATAGTAAGTCTTTGAAAATCTTGTTCTGCAGAACCACTGCTCATGATCCACTATCAACATTGTTCGAATATTTCCCTAAGGGCAATATTGACCCTACCCATGGGCTACCCAGCAAAAATCTTAAATCTATGGTAATCAGGTGAGCGATTAAGGGCCATCTTGGCCCTCTTGTTTCCATTGGCAGACGTGATCTTGGTTAAAGTTTTTTGCCATTGACAGACAGACATGTGATCATGACTAAAGACTTTTGCCATTGACAGACAGGCAGACAGACATATGATTAAAGTTTTACCTTTGACAAACAGACAGACATTTGATCATGATTTAAAAAAAATGCTATGGACAGACTCAGCATTATTAATCTCAGAACTAACATCTGCTTATATCTTTATTTAAGGACATGCATGTTGATCTACCAAGATTGGCAAGAACACAATTAAAAGTAATAAAGAGAACATTTGTTTTGAAAATCATATCCATTTATTTATTAAAATAAGAAAACATAAGTATATCAGTTGTCTATATAAATATATTTTCTTTTAAAAGAAAATGACCATTCTTTTATTCATTGATCATAATGAAAATCCTTTTGAATTTTCAAAAGTAATTGATTTTATGCAATATGGCTAAAAACTATTATTTTCAAGATTGGGTAAAGGAAAAAAAAAGATTTTCTGTAAGTATAAATAACTGAAATGTAAATACATAGATTATTTTGTTTTTTTCTGAACATTACCAAATTATATAAACAAGTAAATATACACTCAACTAAGCATAGTATCACACTAGTTCATTCTTCTAAATGTGAAAACAACCCTGATCAAAACTACAAACATTAAATGTAAGAGTTTAACACGAAGATCATGATGGCCCTTAATCGCTCACCTGGTTATAACAGAAATATGTATACATGTACAATGAAAAATATATTCCATTTTTATCTTATTTTACAATAAAAGTTTCAGGGTTTTTTATTTGGCTATATTCCCAATGGCAAAAGGTGTGTTTTTTACCTATTTTTAGGACAATCTCAATTTACAAAAACAAAATCCAAGAAAAACGTTAACAAACCTCGATTGATTCAGTACAATCGGTCTGGGGACGGATCATTCATACTTTTTTATCATTCGGAATGTTCGGAGTTACATGTATTCCTTCATTACTAGTTATTGATCAATACAGTAAAACGTTTATCGGTCGAAGTGCATACTGCTTAGCGTCTTGATATGTCACCCCCGTCCCCTGGTTTTGCGACATTGTCTCCACGCTATATTTATTTGCTAAACTCAAGTATACCGAAAACCGGAACCAACTCGTGATTACGTAATTCGGGTGTTCTCCGCTGGGGATTACCCTGATTGGTCCATACCAAAATAGTCCAAGCGTGTATCACAGCATGACAGCGTGCTAAAGGTGGTCTGTCTGTGTAGAGAACTAACGGATAATCTCCCACAGGGAGGAAAATATCGGTCACTAAAAAAATTGCCATGGTAAAATTTCAAAACGGTAGGGAAAACTAAAAAGGGCGAGGTTTTACTGTAGTATGTTTATATATACATAAGATAAAACAGGAGCAAAATGATTGGTCACCAGTGATTTCAACATTTTTAGATTCGACCCAGCCTATAATCTTTATGAACATGTCATTTTAGGAAGAATGTTGAAAAGTGCGAATCATGCTTTAAATAATGAAAGCAAAAAACATTACACTAATATCACTCCCGACTGTTTAACCTCAGACATTTAGTATGGCAGTGTAATAGAAAGAATACGCGTTTAACCCTTTCTTTCATAGTAACGCTTGTTCATGTTTTTGCAAACAGTGTAGACCGGGATCAAACGGTTCTAATAGGAACCGTCTGAGCAGGGTCTGCTCCGTTTGCTTATTGTATGATATAGATCTGATTCTACAGTTTCTGCCTGAGACACATGTCACGCATTCATATGCCTTTATAAAATTTAATCTAATAAATATTCATGATGTCATTATTTCTTACATGAATGTTGAACTAGGAAATGGCTATGAGCGAGTGTTATATGTCAGAGGTGTATTTAACCTTTTCGCCGCCAAATTTCTAATTGTCGTCCGCATTCCAATTTTGTTAATTCATTCGGTAAAATAAGGAAATAAGATAAATAAATGCAAACTTCAAAGTAATAAAGTACAGATATAGAAATAGAGTTTGAGACAAATAGTGGAGTCCCTGATCAGACGCCGCCTGCACTATTTGTCGTGGTGCATTTATGCGACATAGGCGGTGAAAGGGTTAAGATATTTTCTAGATAAACCCTATCATGTCGCTACTCATTATAATCGCATCTCCGAGTCAATGTTCAACATCCTCAGAGTCGGTGAATATACAGTTAAACCCTCTAAATCGAATTTTATTAGAGAAAAAAATAGATACGTATAGGCAGGTGGCTGCTTAATGCAGGATGGAAGTCACGCTGAAAGCTCCTAGAGGAGCTTTCTGCATGACTCTCACCCTGCATTAAGCTGCTACCTGTCTCTATTACTGATACTTATACTTGATTTAACACCCGGCTTAGAGGGTTTTTTATGATTCTTATTGGTATCCAATGATATAGTTGATGTCCCAGTATAGGCTACCGTGCACCCCCCCTTGCAGAATTTTTTTCACATATACCAAGTTGTTTATAAAGTCAAGTGGGTCAATATTCCAACCTGTCCTCAAAGATAAACTCAATTGAAAGGTATTTTAGGACACGGTTTCCATGGCAACCATCACTCAAAACCAGAGACATGCCATAGTTGCTTAAACATGTCATAACTTTCTTTCTCTTTATTGTAGAACAACAAAACTGGTGTCAAAATGAAGCTTATACGTAACACTTGAACTTGATAATATAACATCATTTGCATCTCATTTGCATATTCATGAATATTAATGAGAATGTCCAATAATAGCAGATAATTGCATAAATTTTATCATATGTCCCAATAAAGTTTCGTTTTAAGAGGATATTAGCCATTTTCTTGAGATAAAAGTTAGCATGCATAATATATAATATCACTAGTTATTGATATGATGTTATTTTTATGCCCCCCCCCCCCCCCGATCAAAGGGGCGGGGCATATTGTTTTTGCCCTGTCTGTTGATTGGTTGGTTTATTGGTTTGCTTTAACGTTGGCGATAATTTTGTACCCATTGCACATACAAACTTCAAACTTTGCATGCACGTGCAGCTTATGACGGTAAACATTGTTAGGTTTGACCTATTTAGGTCAAGGTCATACATCAAGGTCAAAGGTCAACTTACGGGTTAAATTTAGATTGGCAATAATGTTGTTGTCATTCAACATACATCCTTCAAACCTGGCGTGCATGTGCAACTTATAGAGGTGAACAATTTTAGGGGTGACTTATTAAGGTCAATGTCAAGGTCATACATCAAGGTCAAAGGTAAAATTACGGGTCAAATCTAGATTAGCGATAATTGTTTCGTCATTCAACATACTTCCTTCAAACTTGGCATGCATGTGCAGCTTATGTAGGTGGACATTTTTAGGAGTTTCTTTTTAAGGTCAATGTCATACATCAAGATCAAAGGTCATAATGGGGGCATAGTGTTGCATAAACACGTATTGTTTATGCATATACGGTACTTAAATTCCACTTGATATGTGCATAATAAAATTGGTGGGCTAACATATAGAAATGGAATGCCGAAAACACTGTCATTTACAGGTACAGGATATATGGCAAATATACAATCAAAGTCATACTGCTGGCTTTCTAAATCATTTTTAAGTTACGTTGGTCATCATTATCTTCTATAACTGTTAAGTCGCCATGTTGAAAAGCTCTATGACATCACATGTATTCTAATATGACCTAGTTTAAGTATGATTCATTTACCGCCATGTATATTTTTAGTAACATTACTAGCATCACAATGAAATTCAACTGTCGACATAGTCAAATCGATCACACATCTTCATCACCAATCAGCTCATTATTGTCATTGTTTGTCTCAATATCACGTTTATCGGTTGTATCTCCAAGGTCATCACTCATCTACTCCATTACGTTAAGCATCTGAGATGGCAGTATATGGCCATCGGAGAGAGAGAAAGAGAGAGAGAGAGAGAGAGATTTGGACACACCAGGACTGCCATGACATACCTCTTTTTCACTTTCAGTAGTCTTAGCCTGTCCACAGAGTTCATCCTAGTATTTCCATAAACTGTGCATGTGAAAGAGTCTAAGTCTGAAGGCAACGTTTCTGTTACTGTCCACTCCTTCCCTAATTTGGCAAGAGGGGGCCACACTTCGCGGCGTCTTCACTATAACCTTGATAGATATTACATGTCCCCCCTTAAACGAACTTGTGGTGTCATAACCACAATATGCATGAATACCGAAGAGGGCTGTCCGATATTCTCCTGCCAGTAGTCCGCTTGATATTTCTCCCATATTGTAAAGTTTTCTCTAGTAACCAGTACCAGTGTCAAAAAGTACTTTACAGTTCTTAAATTCGCCCATGTAGTAAAAAGATGATGAAGAAAATATCACTCTCTGGATATCTTATTTGATAATTGTCATAACCATTCTCTTTGCCGTATAAGGTATACAGAATTACCCTGGTTTTAGTTCCTTCTTGTGTGGATTGTATCGTAGTTTTAACTAGTTGTTCCGTCTTCTGACGTGTAATGCAATGCCTCACCATCACAAATGAGCGTAACATTCCGACCCTGTAATTTCTATGCATATTCCTCATTTACCCAACTCCTATTCATGGCGTTTACTGTTTCTTGTTTTCGTCATTTGTGTGAAACGATGTACAATCACCTGACTTTTTTGTGTGTTTTTTCCTGTTATCATCAGCTTTTCTCCATGTCCCCGGCGTTTTCGCCCCATTGCTTTAATAGACCATTCTTTGTACGGATCTGTGCTGAATAGCATATCTGCTGTGTTTGATGTCATATTGAACAAACTTTCAGAAATGTGTTTGAAATTAGGAGGGGTGTTAGTAAGCGCATGGAATAGTGCATTTCCGTCTTCAGTAATGAACACCTTATCTTTAGAGATATTAGCATGTTCTATACCTTTTGTCACATGTTTGAGTCCCTTAGATTTGCCTGTCTTAGGCAATGAAGCCATCAGCGGTACAAATACCAGACGAGACCGGTGTCATTGGATATTGCAATAATTCTTTTAAATCAATCTGAATAGCCACAAAGAACCCCCTTGCATGTTTTCCTCGTTCTGGAATGTACTATTTCTCATTCTTGCCTTGAAGACGAAACACTTCATGCTGTATTATAGCAGCATACACGTCATTTGTGGCCGACGTGTTGGAAAAGAAAGACAAGTTCTTCGAGCCTATCAAGAGACTGAACCCAAAACAATGGAGGACGATGGAAAAATAATGGAAGATCAGTAAAAGTGAAATCTTCAAATAGCAAAGTCATCCAATGCAAACAACAAAGTAACAACTTGCAATGCAGCTGCTGGTGCAATCTCAAAGACAGACAGATTGACTGGAGATGTGATATTCAGCACAGATATGTACAAAGAAGGGTCTATTAAAGCAATGGAGAAAAATCGCCGGGGAAATGGAGAAAAGCTGTTGATAAAACGAGAAAACACATAAAAGCCAGGTGATTGTAAATCGTTTCTCACAAATGACGAAAACTGGAAACAGTAAACTTCATGAATAGGAAATTACAGGGGCGGAAAATTGTGCTCATTTGTGATGGTGAGGCATTCCAATACACGTCAGAAGACGGCGAAACTAGTTAAAACTACGATAGAAGAACTAAAATCCATACAAGAAGGAACAGAAACCAGGGTAATTCTGTATGCCTTATACGGCAAAGAGAATGGGTATCACAGTTATCAAAAAAGATATCCAGATAGTGACATTTTCTTCTTCATTCCTTTACTACATGAGCGAATTTAAAAACTGTAACTAGAGAAAACTTTACAATATGGGAGAAATATCAAGCGGACTACTGGCAGAAGAATATCGGGCAGCTCTCCTCGGTATTCATGCATATTGTGGTTGTGACACCGCAAGTGCGTTTAAGGGGTGGGGTGCATGTAAACCTAATAAGGTTACATAGAAGAGGCCGCGAAGTGTGGCCCCTGTTGCCGAATTAGGGAAGGAGTGGACAGTAACAGAAACGTTGCCCTCAGATATAGACGCTTTCATATGCACAGTTTATGAAAATACTAGGATGAACTCTGTGGACAAGCTAAGACTATTGAAAATGAAAGAGGTGTGTGATAGTCCTGATGTGTCCACACGTGTCGATCTCTCTTTCTTTCTATTTTGCCGCCATGTAAAAATGTCTGAGCCAACATATCCGTCGTGTAAACTACCAAGTCGGTATCTGGAAAAAGATCACACATACAGAATCCCAATATTCCTCAGGCATCTGATGATCATGGATAGACAGCCAGGAAAATGGACTTCTGGAGCCGCTGTGGGTGGGTGGTCACATACTGCCACCTCAGATGCTTAACGTACTGCGGGAGATAATTGATGATCTTGGAGATACAACTGATAACAGTGATATTGAGACAAACAATGACAGTTATGAGCTGAATGGTGATGAATATGTGTGATCGATTTGACTATGTCGACAGTTGAATTTCTTTGTGAGACTAGAAATGTTAAAATAAAGATACATGCCGATAAATGAATAATACTTAAACTAGGTCATATCAGAATACATGTGATGTCATAGAGCTTTTCAACATGACGACTTAACAGTTATAGAAGATAATGATGACCAACTTAACTTAAAAAATGATTTAGAATGCCAGCATTATGATTTTGATTGTATATTTGCCATATATCCTGTACTTCGTTAATATTCATGAACATATAGATCTATATCACATACTTCATTGTCGACAGATACTTTAGAGTTGATATTCTGCACCTAAAATCCAAATTATTTGTTATATCACAATTAGCAAGAAATCAAGATATTCGGTGTTTTCGACATTCCATTTGTATATGTTAGCCCATCCATTTTTTGTATGTACATATCAAGTGGAATTTAAGTACCGTATAAGCATAAACAAGATGTGTTTGTCCAACAGTATGCCCCCAATATGACCTTTGACCTTGATGTATGACCTTGACCTTAAATAGAAACTCCTAAAAATGTTCACCTCCATAAGCTGCACATGCATGCCAAGTTTGAAGGATGTATGTTGAATAACGAAATAATTATCGCTAATCTAAATTTGACCCGTAATTTTACCTTTGACCTTGATGTATGACCTTGACCTTAATAAATCACCCAAAAAACTGTTCACCTCTATAAGTTGCACATGCATGCCAAGTTTGAAGGATGTATGTTAAATGTCAACAAAATTATTGCCAATCTAACTTTAACCCATAAGTTGACCTTTGATCTTGATGTATGACCTTAACCTTAATAGGTTACCTTAAAAAATGTTCGCCGTCACCAGCTGCACATGCATGCAAAGTTTGAAGTATGTATGTGCAATGGCTACAAAATTATCGCCAACGTTAAAGTTGGTGACAAACCAATAAACTAACCAATCAACAGACAGGGCAAAAACAATATGCCCCGCCCCTTTGATTCGGGGGGGGATAGGCATGAAAATAACATCATATCAATAACTAGTGGTATTATATATTATACATAATAACTTTTATCTAAAAAAAATGGCTAATATCTTCTTAAAACGAAACTTTATTGGGTCAAAGGATAAAATTTATGCAATTATCTGCTATTTTTGGACATTCTCATTAATATTCATGAATATGCAAATGAGATGCAAATTATATTATATCATCAAGTTCAAGCGTTACGTATAAGCTTCATTTTAACACCAGTTTTGTTGTTCTACAATAAAGAGAAAGAAAGTTATGACATGCTTAAGCAA
>OY755238.1:84450863-84605343 GCA_963576725.1 Azorinus chamasolen
GTGTGTGTGTGTGTGTGTGTGTCATGCTGTCTATCGGTGTTTTGGTGGTGGTTGCGTCTTGTATGTGGCTTTGTCTGCTTGACTTTACTACTTTTCCATACATGTCCTTTAGACCAGAGTATTGGATATCCCATGGTGTAAAGTTTGTCTTATTTATTAGTTATCCCATTCACAGCATAGTTATATCGAGAAACCCCTGTCTATTTTAGTTTTGTTATTGTTTTGACGAAACTGCCAGACCTAGTTTGTTTATTTATAGCTTTTGCCCCTAAGAAACGTGTCATGGGGAACATAAGGTGTCAGTTTCTAACACAATCATTTCTGACATTTATTGACTAATTCAACAACACCTATATACTCACAATGTGCTAAATGACCACTTTACCTTTCGTTTCTCCGTCAATCATTTATTTCAAAGTTTCGATGATAAGCAAATCCATCTTCTCATATATTACCTCCAATCTATATGTCTATCCGCCTCCCTGCCTGTCTGCCCCGCACTGTCTCGTCCCGTTCCGTCCATCAATATATCAGTCCATCAGTCCATCCATTCTTCCATCCATCCATTAACTCATCCACCCATCCATCCATTCATCAAATCCATCCATCCATCCATCCACCCATCCATCCATCCATCCATCCATCCATCAATCCATCCATCCATCCATCCATCCATCCATCCATCCATCCATCCATCCATCCATCCATCCATCAATTCACCCATCCGTCCATACATCCACTCGTTTTTCCATCCATCCACTCATCTTTCCATCTACCCACTTCCATCTATCCGTCCATATCCATCCATTCACACATCCGTTCATCCATCCATCCATCCATCCACCCATCCATCCACCTATCAATCAATCAATCAATCAATCAATCAATCAATCAATACATGTACATCCATCCACCAATCCGTCAATCTAAATGTACCCATCACCAACCCATCTGTCCAACCCTTTATATGATGAATATTCATGCAAGACATTTATTATATACAGCAGAACCCCTCTAATGCGACCACTTAATGAATAAACATAGGTGTCGTTATAAGCAGGTGGTTGCTTAATGCAGGACAAAGGTAATGCAGAAAGCTCCCAGAGGAGCTTTCTGCATTACTTTTGTCCTGCATTAAGCTACCACCTGCATCTAGCACCCAGAATTATACCTCTTTTAGGTGGTCGCATTAGCGGGGTTTTACTGTATCAAAGAAATTATTGTATCAAATAAAATAAAAATAAGGAAGTCCTTGACTTTGACAGTAAATTATTTATGACTTATAAGAAATCAGATCAGACCCTGGGCTTATCAAATATCAGTTAACCCTTCCCATGTTCTGTGTTTATTTCAAATTTCAACACCTACTTAATATTCATGGACAAAATAGTTATTATGAAATATGGAAGGTGTGACATAGTAGCCACCTAGAAAATAAAGAACCAAATTATGTTGTCAAATGGAGCAGACCCTGATGGAGCAGACCCTGATTAGACGGCTCCTCTAGGAGCCGTCTGGTCTAGGTCTAGATCTACTCTTGTTTGCAAATGCATGGAAACACATTTATATGAAGGAAAGGGTTAACTACTTGTAATCTACATTAGTTGTTAAATTTGGTCCGTAAGTGGGTCCTATATTTTAACTAGCAAGCATCCGATTTTCTAACCCTTTGTTTGCTGGAAACGAATAACAATGTATAAACAGTGTAGATCCAGATCATAGCTTACAGCTCCTAGAGAACTTCCCTGATCAAGATCTACTTTCTTTGCATTCACAATGTCAATCGAATGAAAATCTTTAATTCTTGGTGTAGTGTGTAGTTAATCACTTTAGGGCTTTGTCACTTTGAATAGCCTATACTCACCATGCTGTAAGGACAAAAGGTCGCGTGCTGATAGTGATGCATTATTTAAGGAGCATTTGTTTACCTGTGCACCCGTAGAGGCCAAGAGGAAGCAGGACGGGTCGCTTCGACTGAAAAGACCGTCATACAGTGGAGAAAAGTTCATCGTTCTCGTACACCTGTGGTGGAATTTACGTGCAATTGAAATCATAATAAAACTCGGGTTTATCCTCACTGATGATAACTGTTTTTAGCACAGTATACGGGGGTTCATAATTTAGAGCGAACTGATATTTTAACACGGTGTCTAGGTAGATTAACACCATGGCAAATTCTCTGACTCTGGACGTAGGGAATGACGGGTTTGCTACTATTTGTATGGTAAATGGAGAAAACAGGCTCAGAACATCCACGATCAAGGAATGGAACAAAGCGTTGGATACCGTTCTAAAGTTTGTATCTTTACCCGAGGACCAAAGAAGATGCGACAATTAACACATTTTCAAGAATCAAACTTTTATTTCTCCACCAAAGCCTATGTTGTGACCACTCTTTAGATTCGTCTCTTCGAGACGAATCTAAAAAGTGGTCAAACCATAGGCTTTGGTAGAAAATGTGCGATTTTTGTATTTGAATACGCACCTTTATCATTTACTCTGTTAACATACATTATCATAGTTTACATATACATAGGTCTTTACCTCATTGATATTTGTACAATTTTTATCAGTTATAGTTTTTATATGAATATTCAATAACTTATGTGTATCCATATTATTTCAATAAGCAACCAATAACAGACAAATACGTGAAAGTATGTTTTCTACGAGGTAAAGGGTTAAATGTCAACATAGCTCAATCTTCCCTTTTCATTCGTGTTTAACTCTCAAAAACTATCAGTTTTTGACATAATTCAGACTGGTGAATTTGTATAACATTGAGCAGGAGATTCACAGGACATGCTGTACAGTATACGAATATGTAATAAGTTTTAAAAGTAGCATAAACCCCCTCTAATCAGGAATTCTAGTAGAGAAGAAGTTAGATACTTTAGGCAGGTGGTTGCTTAATGCAGGTTGAAAGTCATGCAGAAAGCGCATAGAAGAGCTATCCGAATGACTTTCGTCCTGCAAATAAGCAGCCACCATTCTCCAGGACCGATATTTATATAAATCTAACGTCCGGTTTAAAGGGATTTTACTACATACATTTTATTTCAGTATTTACATATACACAGCATCACAGACGCAACAGATATAACATAAAAATGGGATTAAAACGAAATACTAACAGTCTTATATAGTTTCTCTCGTTGATTGCGGATAGGTCTACAGGTACTGGCAGTCATCTTTAACCCTTTCCTCATATTTATAAACGTGTTTTCACGCATTTGCAAACAGAGTAGATCCAGATCAGACGGTTCTCTAGGATCCGCCTGATCAGGGTCTGCTTTGTTTGCTAATAGAATTTGAAAACTCCTTTATTTTTTCACTAAACCCTATACTATGACCACTCTTTAGAATCACCTCGAAGAGGCGATCCTAAAGAATGGCTACAGTTTAGCGTTTGGTGGAGAAATGACGATTTTAGTATTTGGCTATGCACCGATATCTGTAGCTTCATTTTCCCAGCAAACCATACTTTATGGTCACTCTTTAGAATCGTCAAACATAGGGTTTGGGGAAGAAATAAAATAGGTATTCTTGAAAACGTTTGTGTGCATGCAATTTATCTGCAATAGTAAATACTAAATGTAGACCCATATTCATTACGTCATTAAAGTTTAGTTTATTTACATGTTTGAGTTTGTCTTCGTTGTTCAGCAGAACCCCTCTAAACCTGACGTTAAATGAAGTATACACATCGGTTTAAGAGACGGCAGCTTAATGTAGAGTGAATGTCATGCAGAAAACTCTTCTGCCAGCTTTTTGTATGACTTTCACACTGCATTAAGCTGTCGGCTGCCTAAAGGTATCTAAATTCTTCTCTACTACAGTACTGGTTTAATGATATTTTACCGTATAATAAAATGACATGACTGATTGGTGACTTGGTGATATATAGCACATAGTAGGGACACCCTGTCTTATCCATCGATCTATACACGATTTTTGCATTGTCTACTTTGCTAACAATTCAACACAAAATATTTAAATTTCAGAAACGACGACGTGAAAGGTCTTATAATCACCGGAAGCGGAAAGTACTTCAGTAATGGAATTGACCTTGAGTGGTTATATCAGCAGAATAGTGCGGCGCGTGAAGAGTACCTGCCCCTGGTGCACACCGTACTTAAACGTATATTAGTGTTCCCCATACCAACTGTGGCGGTGTTAAATGGTACGCATATACAGTAGAACCCGTATAAGGCGACCCCAAAATGCGTAGATACACTGTAAAAATTTCCCGTAGCTTTTACAGGACATCCCGTTGTTTTTCCTACGGAACCGGTGCCGTAAACCAAGCACGGGTTTTAGACCGTTACCGCAATGGATTCTGGGACGTTAAAAGTATATCACGAGGGAAAATAACGTTTGGTAAAATTACAAAAAAGAACTTATTTTTAATTATTTGATAATTTTTCGTTTGCTAAAAGTATTATGAAGGTATAAACTGATGTTTTGCTGGTATACATTCCATTCTGATTCGAACAAATGTTGATAATCATGGGAAAAAGTGCAAAAGTTGAAACCAAACTGATGATACCCCACCCATCCAGTCTTGTTCCCGCAACTTGAACACGTTGAATGATCATTAATGCGGTATTTTCGGTTTCTTTCATGGAGATACGGAGAAGGTGAATGTTAAAATGAGATCTTTCTATGGACTTCTCAGGTCCTGGGTCGGGGAAAATGGTAAATGATGAAGAATCGGTAAATCAACTTATAGTATTATTGCCAAGTTGCCTGTCCTCCTTACTGCTCAAGCCAGTGTGTTATTGAAACAGCAGAATTACTGTGAAAAGTTAATTGGACTAAATGTTATTTGCATACATTGAAAATGCAGAACGGCCCAATTCTGTTGAAATACTTCAAGTCAAAATTGGAATGAGTCAGTTCCTTGAACTGATACAGACTGAAAAAGACAAGTACCACGGCATACTGCAAGGCAATACAATTTCCATACACCAGTGCTTGGGGAGGAGATGACAAATCTGATGTTTGTAGTAGATGTAAGTTTTGTTTTATTTATTTGTTGTTGTTTTTATGCCACCCAACGCAAATAGTAATCGCATTGTCCGTCCTTCCGTCTGTCCTTCCATCCGTCCGTCCCAAATTCTGTGTCCCTTCTGTAACTTTTTTATCTGTGAATGGATTTAAAAAAAAAAAACTGGCACAAATGTTCACCACATAAAGATGATGTGTCGCATTCAACTCACTGGTCCATTGGACATAGGTCAAGGTCATCCTTCAGGGCACAGGGGGCCATTTTGGGGTCTAGATAGTGTAAAAAGTATAAAAAAATATGATTGGGTCAATTTAGTGTTCTATTATATACAAGGGGTCGAACTACCCATTCGCAAATTTCACGACCGATTCTAAATAATGCCCAGTTTTGGGCTACCAAGATAAAATAACCACTAATATTTGGTACGAACTTGAAGCGTGGACCTTGTACTAGTAACTTTTCAAATAATATAACTTTTGATACATTCCGACAAAGTCGTAGCCAGTGCCAACTTGAAATTCCTGCAAAATACGCTAATTTTTCTTACTCGGACGACAAGTCGCAACAACTTGACCTAGCTTCTACTTTGCCAGTAACAAGGCACCTGATTGACCGAGGGATGGTGCCCTGCGTTCTCGCTAATGCTTATAGGGCAAGTAAGATAACAGACACGCGGATGTTGTTATTGTAGAGGAAGCTCATAGTGGCTTGAAAGAGATTGCACGAAAATTCGCCTGCATTTCGGATCTGCATCAGTGTCTGCAGAGAGCTTGAAAAGTAAACGATAGCTTTTTGTCATATGTATTGATTGCACAATCGTTTTGTCCTGAGGCATCGCGATTATGGCCGTTTTACAAGGGGACCAAGCGACAATCAATGTTGCGACTTGTCGTCCGAGTATGAAAAATCAGCATATTTTGTAGGAATTTCACGTCAGCACTGGCTACGGCTTAGTCGGAATGTATCAAAGGTTATATTATTTGAAAACTACAAGGTCCACGCTTCACGTTCGTACCAAACATTAGTGGTTATTCCATCTTGGCTGTCCAAATCCATGCGTTATTTCGAATCGGTCATGAAATTTGCGAATGGGTAGTTTGACCCCTTATATATGATATAACACTAAATCGACCCAATTAATTATTTAGACCATCTAGACCCACGAAATGGTCCCCTGTGCTTCGGGATCAAAGATCGGGGGGGGGGGGGCATAGTGTTTCACAAACACATCTTGACAAAGTTGTTTTGTCATCTGCTGCACACTTTTGTGGAAACTTTGAAACAAATCAATTATGATAAAAAAGATAAGTAATTCTGTGTAAATCCGCTGAATAAGCTCATACTGCTTCTCTTTATATGAATATTAATTAGGCCAGATTTCATATAGACTGAGGGTGGCCAGCAAATCTATATGCTATCATAGGGCAATAGTATAGTGTGTGTTATAAATAATAGGAGCTCTCTCATCTGGGTCTACACTGTTAATTTAAAACAGTTTTGTGCCAAAAGGGTTAAATCGGCTGCTCATGTGATATGTTTAAAATCTGCTGTTTTTCTTATAGGATATGGCTTCTAATGGTGAGATACAACATGTGAACAGAGCATCTTGGCCAAAGCTTACCATGCTTGGTATGTATGAACTTAAAAAGGGTTAATGGGGGGGGGGGGGGACAGGGGTTGGCATTCATACACTGTATGCCATGTTCTTGTTATTGAAACAATCAGTCTAAATCTTATTTACATTAGGCTATTAAATTAATTGTGGGGCTTGATATAGATAAGAACCCAACTGCATGATTACTTGAGAGACCAACACCTGTAAATGTGAGGGTCTGTTATATAATGAAGAAGAACAACATTTGAAAATGCTATTTTCAAATGGAATCAACACATTATACTGATTTGTTATTTCCTAAGATGGAAAACAAGTATCGTAACTTACCCATTCCCCCATATTGACGCCTTTTGACACCTCTGTAAAAGTATAACTTTTTGAAACCATTGATGATTGTAATAAAAAGAGCATTTGCTCCTATTCCTATGGATCAAATGCTCTGTTATCACTATGGTTTCAAATATACACAGTTCTAAGATTTCTTTTTTCCAGTAATTGCTCCTTTACAGTGTATTTGTTCAACAAGGTTGGGTCTAAAAATATCTAATGAGTTATGGCCTTATGGGTTAATGGAAAAGTAGTAAAGTCAAGCAGGCAAGTCAAGCCTAATTAGCATATATTTATAAAATACATGTTTTGTTAAACATACCATACTGTCTTGAATAAGAGTATGTATAGAACCTGAATCAGTTACTCAGTATGAGACTTCTCATCAGGATCCATGCTGTTTGACACAAGGTTTACTGTAATTAAAGTTACTTCGGCCAATATTATATTAAATGGATGAGGTTTATATAAATCAGATGCAGGTTTGGACAGGCATGAACTTTTGAAGTTGGGTAAAGGCTGGGGATCCAAATTTAAAATTGGAGTGATTTAGATTTGAAGATTTCTTAAATCTCAAGGCAAAGCCAAAAATGGTCTTACTGCAGTAAAACCATCTTTAGAGGACATGAAGGGTATTTTTTTCAACTTGGTCAAAACACTTTTAAATCTTAGATTTTATGGTGAGGTTTACACTATCATGCATGAAATTTTGTGAAACTTGGAGTCTCTGCTAAATATGAAATTCACTCAAAGTTAGGATATTTTCAGCTGACTGAAACAGATTTCTGTTAGAGCTCAGAAAATATTCGAACACAGCCAAGACTAATGGTCCAAGTTTCATGGAAATATATTAGTGATGTAGAGAAAACCATATTATTGTTTATTTCCAGGAGAAACCCATCTGACTGCTAGAGGCTTTGGTTAAATGGTGGATGGACAAGTTATTGTGTGTTCCTCCAGTTGCCTGGAAGCTGTTTCCTTACTGTTCATTGTGTATTATACAGTACCTAGACAAGGTAGCTGCCACATTGGGGTTCATACAGAGGTATACACATCATTCATTCACATTTAAGTTAACCCATTAATTTACCTCATAGGCTCTTTTTATACTCAATCTCTATGAACATTATCTACTGAAAAGGTACATCTACTAGAAAGAGCAAAATTTAAAAGTTCTGTACATTTGAAACTATTGTGATAAAAAAAGAGCATTTGCTCCTTTGTAGCAAATGCTCTATTTATCACCATGGTTTCAAAAAGTGACTTTTACATGTATGGGTCAAAAGGGAATAAGTTGATACTTCTTCAGGAAAAAGAATTTTTGATACAGGAGTGCATACTGCATAGTTAACTTAGATATACCTGTACATACAACTGGTTCATGCTGTACTCTGCATTTTATATACATGTATCATAATCTGGATCCAAGCTATTTCCAAAAGGTATTCGCCTATAACATACTCAATGTTAAAATTCAAATACAGCCTTGAGGACACATTTGAGCGGCATACATTTGATCTTGATCAGATGCAAAACATTGTACACCAGTATTGCCTAGCCCAGCTGTAATTTACCCTTTCCTCCATGAATATTCATAAATTTATAAGAAATAATGACATCATGAATATTTATTAGATTAATGTGTTATAATAGGACATAAACACAGGAAATTCTAGTTTAGACGGAAAGTATGGAATCATATCTGTATTATATCATATGCAAACAGAGCAGACCCTGATTAGATGGCTCCAATAGGAACCCTTTGATCTGGGTCTACTTATTCTTTGCAAAGGCATAGAAAGCGTACTTATGGAGTAAATGGTTAAAGGCATGAGTTTGACTGTTGCAGAAGGCAGAGCCTGGTTTTACTGCAAGCTTGATGTTACATAGTCATAGCAGTTTGCTGTTAGTACCTGATATAATGGTTGCTAATGCTGGAAGTTGAAACAAAAGTTAATAAACCTTTTCTTTAAAATAGTTTTAGCTCACCAGAGCACAAAGTACTCATTGTGAGCTTATGTGATTGCCTTATGTTTGTCGACGTGTGTCGTGCGTCACAATTTGAATCTTAAAACATCTTCCCCTGTGAATCTACAGGGCTGTCAGCTTTCATCCTTGGCACATAACATCATCTGTAGGTCCTCTACAAAAGTTGTATAAATTATATCCCTGGGGTCTTAATTTGCCACACCCCATTAATTGATGTCTTGTTTTCTAGATATAAACTTAAAGTGAGAACTTTGAAAATCTTCTCCTTTGAAACTGGAAGGTTCTCAGCTTCCATACTCGTATTTGGCACACACATGTAGTATCAACTTCAGATCCTCGACGAATTTATACAAATTATACTGTTGTGGGTCAATATTGACCATGCCCTGGGATGCCTTGATTTGTATACAAACTTATAATGAGAACTTTGAAAAATTTCTGGAAGGCCTAAAGTTAATATTTTGCACATAACATCATCTGATTCTTTACACAAGTTATATGAATTACGTATATGCCCCTTGGGTGAAAATTGGCCTCGCCCTGGGTGGTGCCTTTTAAACATGTATATAGAAACATTTAGTGAAAGTTTTGAAAATCTTTTTCTTTGAATCTGATCTGGAACGCCTAAAGCTTTCTTCTTTGTTTCTTAACTTCAGAAGCTTGTGGGAATCAATCAAGGCTAGGAGGAGGACATCACTGGTGAATGCAAACATTCTCACACTTATAAATGATACTACCAGTGGATCGGACAGCCTGATTAAGCTTCATGCAATTGAGATATTTGTGGAGACAAGTTACTTTGCATATGAAAGTGAACTCACTCACGTACAAGATACTGACTTTCGGTGCTGCAAGTTCTTTGTGAAACATTTGACATTTTGATTTTTTTTATTATTGTTTAGTCAGACTAGCTGTAAAATTTGAGTTGGGAAATAAATATTCTATTCTCAGCTTAACTTTAACTGTTGATGCATGCATATGCACTGTATGCCTTATTTTGTTGTTTTTAAACCCTAGAAACAGAAACAAGATCTCACGAAAGCACCTTAGTTTTTTATTGAAGAGGTTGGAGGGGCTTCATGTAACTTAAGTCTATTTTACTGGTACATTCTATGCATGACATAGACATTTATACAAATCTGTAGTCTTAACTCAGTGGTCTGATTCAGGTATATGCATGTTTGTTAGAGTTTAAGATTAAATACTAACCCATTTCGGGTTTCCCTCATAGTCTATTTTTTAGATTCAACCTCTTTGAATAAATCTACCGAAAAGGAACATTTAATAGAGAAAAAGAAACAACTAGAATTGTGTAGTGTTGAAACCATAGTGATAAATAGAGCATTTGTTCCTTAGGAGAAAATACTCTATTTATCACAATGGTTTCAAAAAGTGACATTTACATAGGCTAATATGAGGGAATGGGTTAAAAGAAATGAATAAAGTTGTAATTGTTATACTAACTAGTTATCAAAAAACGTTTTGTATATTTTGCACTTTTAAATATGCTACTGAAAGTTGCTAAGTACCACTCTATTATTCTGGTAGAGCCACATGAGAAGACTCTGCAGCTTGACATTTAACCTATTTACAGGCGAATCAAAATTAGCTTCTTATCTGGATCTTGTCTGCATGAGAAGCTGAATGTGTTGAGTATCTTGAAAAAATTGCAGAAATGTTCACAGGCTGTTGCTGCAGAGGACAATTTGTTTCATCCCAGATTTACTGAAGACACAGGAATGTTGGTCTGCTAAATGCTTTCATGAAATTAACAAAGTATTGAATGTGGCATGTGTTCTCATAAAGTGGTTCTTATCAAACTTTTTCCAAGTGGCAAGTTTTAGTTGCGTACTACAGTAAAACCTCGATTATTCGAATTTTCGTTATAGAAGAATTTAGACCCTTTTAGGCAGGTGGCTGCTTAATGCATGGTGAAAGTCATGCAGAAAGCTCCTAGAGGAGCTTTCTGCATGACTTTCACCATGCATTAAGCTGCCACCTGTCTTAAAGATCGATAATAATACGTATTTTAGTGTACGGATAATCGAAGTTTTACTGTATTTTCCACAATTACTTTTTTCCACAGTATGTAAATTCACTGTCTAATGGACAGCTTTTGTATGTATTATGCATGATTATTATGACACAGACGTTTGATTGCTATAATGTAGAGCAACTTTTATCCTGTTACCTCATAGATATACCTTTTCAAGCCCTTTACATGTAAACAGTGTACATATCAAGATCAGAAAGCTTCTATAGGATATTTATACTCAGGGTCTGTACTGTTTGCATACGGAAGATGAAACAGCAAAGTTTTTTTTTGTTTGAGATGAAGTAAATACATGAAAATCCAAGTTCAAACAATGGTTAACAAATTCCCAGATATTGACACCTTTTGGCGCATATGTTAGTCATATTTTGAAGCCATTGTGATAAATAGAGCTTTTGCTCCAAAGAATCAAATGCTCTATTTATCACAATAGTTTCAAATCTTCAAAAATCTGAAATATTCCTTTATTCTTCTAAATGCTCCTTTTCATCAGTACATTTACTGTTTGTTCCAGAAGATATGTTAAAAATGCATATGCTGTGAAAAAGTGATGAACTCATGTTGTGGATGATGTTGTGTTTTAAATTAGAAATATGCAGTGCAGACACTGATAAGAGGGCTTCTAAAGTCCCTTTGATCTGGGTCTACACTGTTTGCAAATGTAATGAGTACTTAAAAACTGGTCCATGATGTGGAAAGGGATGTAATCATTGATGAATATTATGGGACAGTAATTGCAATATGTATGATGTACAGATTCTTGTATGAGTGTTCAGCATGAAACTATGACAAAGTGTTCAACTGGTAGGAGACTATGACATTGCTTTCATTGTGTCCATGACTTGTTCAGCAAAGTAATTAGTCTGATTTTCCGATGACTTGGCTCAACTGTTTGGGTTTATGCTGTATAAATAGATGCATTATGTTACAGGTGTAAAAGTTGGAACTCATTATGGCAAGGGGCACTTTGAATATGTACAAATGGTGTGGAACTTGACCAGATATTGCAACTGATTCTGCATCTAATCAGAATCTACACTGTTTGATATTCACTGGCTAAACATTTTCTTTTACAATACTTCAAATTTTATATCAAAATGTAACATGAAATGATAAATTACATTCATAATTTGGTTGTTTGATATCTAATTGTCAAAGTGCTCCATTCCTTCCTCAATGCTAATTTGTTTAACCATTTTTCTCATGACTCCGCCTAGATGTATATTGAATATTAACCCTTTACGGTTACCTGATTATATAGAGGCACATTTTGACACATATGTTAATGTTTTTATGTGATCATTGAAAAAATGAAAAATGGAGCATTTGTTCCAGAGGAGCAAATACTGTATTTTCCATAATGATTTGAAAACTTTGAAATTGAAATTGAAAAATTTACTGGTAGAAATAAGAATCCATATACAATGTATATAAATATTTTAATTGGTATGCAAGTTTTGTTTTATATAAAGTGGATTATTTATCAATCCTTTTCTCCATAAATACGCCTTTCTATACGCCTTTGCAAAGAGAGTAGACCCAGATCAGACGGCTCCTATAGGAACCCTCTGATCAGGGTCTGATCTGTTTGCTTATTATGTAGTAAATGATTCTACACTTTCTGCCATGGCCAAAACTTCCAGTGTTCATGTGCTATTATAACTAATCAATTTCATAAATATTCATGATGCCGTTATTTCTTACATGAATATTCATGGAAGAAAGGGTTAAAGGCAAACAGTACAGGTCTTTATCAGTTAGCTAGGGTTAAAGGCAAACAGTACAGGTCTTTATCAGTTAGCTACATGTATGAGCATTCTAATCTGGGTCTACACTGATTGCAAATGGTGTGAATGGTGTATCTATATGAGGTTAAGAGTCAATGTTTTCTTTTTATCAATAAACAATTTTATATTTGCAATGTTATATATAGTCTTTAAAGAAAATCCTCTTCTGTATAGATTATTAAAAAAAAAATTCTTCATGCAAATCCGAGTTCATAGACTTGTAAGTTGAGATATCAATCAGATAATAATGCTTTGGGTCTTATCATTGATGTTTTAAACCTAGAAAAGGACTGTTTAACCAATATTTTATCTGTAAACCAAATAGCAAGAAATGTTATATTTACGGTCCTTGAAATATTACGGTCAAAGTCCCGGCAGCTGGTTGCCTGGCATAACACCGTAAAGTTACGGACCTGACCGTTGAAAATTTTTACGGTCAAGACCGTTACATTACGGTGCAATGCCCGGCAACCAGCTGCCGGGACTTTGACCGTAAAATTTTACGGGAATTTTTTACAGTGTACTAATGTCTCCTTAGATATGTCTTTTCACGCATTTGCAAACAGAGAAGACCCAAATATAACCGCTCCTATAGGAGCCGCCTGATCAGAGTCTTTTCTCTTTGCTTATGAATTTTATTGATTTGATTCTACAGTGTCTGCCATGGCAAATTTTTCATGTGGTAATATACCAAATTGAAAATAATCTAATATTCATATGATTCTTACTTAAATATTCTTGGAGTGAAGGGTTTAACCTATTCCCTCACATTGACGACTTTTGACGACTCTGTAAAAGTCACTTTGTGAAACCATTGTGATAAATAGAGCATTTTCTCCTATAGGAGCAAATGCTCTATTTATCACAATGGTTTCAAACTGCAAAATTCTAAAATTGTCCTTTACTCTAATTAATGCTCCTATTCATTCAAAGAGGTTGGGGTGTTAATCCTTTGCTCCATAAACGCTTCTCTTAATGCATTTGCAAAACGAGTAGACCCAGATCATACGGCTCCTTTAGGAGCTGTCTCATCTGTGTCTGCTCTCTGTTTGCTTATACATTTTTTAAAATAACATAAATCCGATTCTTCTTATTCTTCTTCACCATCTTCATTACACAGTCACATAAAACAATTAACATGTTGCGGTATCTTTTCGTATTTGGCTCTCCCTGTTTGACTGTGTGTTTTTCATATCCAGAGATGAAAAGGTATGACACTCTAACCCTTTCACCGCCACAGTCGAGTAAATCCACCACGACAAATAGTGCAGTCCCAGATCAGACGCCGCCTTTTCAAGGCGGCGTCTGATCAGGGACTTCACTATTTGTCTCAATCTCTAGTTCTATATATGTGCTTTATTCCTTTGAAATTTGCATTTATTTATCTCATTTCCTTATTTTACTGAATGATTTAACAAACTTAGATTGCAGACGACAATTAGAAATTTGGCATCGAAAGGGTTAATTACAACCAAACATAACAATGTATTGAACCTTTGCAATGGCCTCTTCTCACAAGAAGTATCGTAGGCAGGTGCGGATTTAGAGGGAGGCGGAGCCGGCGATTGCCAAAACATTTTTTAGTAATATTTTAGATCTATTTACAGTAAAAGCTCTCTATAACGACCACTAAATTGTGTTAATTAGTTGGTATTTAGAACAGGTGGCTGCTTAAAGCAATGTGAAAGTAAAACAGAACGCTCCCATAGGAGCTTTAGCTTTAAGCAGCCACCTGTCTTTAACACAGCTCTTTTTCAACATGCATTGCAAACACACTATTTATTTATGTCATAAAACATAAAAAGCTACCCCCTCCAAAAACACACTTCTACGCCCCCGCCCCCTAATCTGAAATCCTCGACCCGCACCTGGGAGGCAGGTGGTAGCTTTATGTATACAGGACGAAAATTAGGATGAAACTCTCATAAGGAAATTTTGGCATTATTTTCATTCTGTGTTAAGGACGGCGTGCTTTTACCCTTTTCCTTCATATAAACGTGTTTTCACACATTTGCAAACAAAGTAGACCCAGATCAGACGTTATCTGTACAGGTGGCTTGTTAACTAGCTTGTATGTATTTACTTATTACTGAATTTAGAATATAACTAGAGACACATATAGAATGAGTACGTTTTATCTCTACGCCGAACCCAGTCTTGCTATTACTCATTAGAAATTGCATCAAAAATTCGATTCTGATTAGGAGTAGGAAGACAGTGTTTGGCGGAGAAATATATAAAACATTATTTACATACGAATTTTCAGATCAGCTCTTATCTACTATTTTGTCATGTATTATCCTCCCAATTTGACCTGAGACTCATGCATATTCCGTTTATTATCGTCGGTAATCTTCGGATACATTTCCGAAGGTATAAGAATGCGTTATAAGAATACATGTACAATCCTCGTGGAACATGATTATTACCGGCTTTTGGTTTGCTATTATTTGTCACATAATATTACGAACAATCACGATAAACACGCCGAAATTTAATCGAGTCTCAGGTCCAATTGGGAGGATAATAACTATTGTTTTGTAGAGTTTTTGTTTTCTTCAGGCCACTCCTTTGGTACCGGACCATACAGTTCTGCATGATACTATTCAGAGCAACAGATAACTGTGCATACACAGATACTACAATCGTCATTTCTCCACTAAACCCTATGTTGTGACCACTCTTTAGAATCGTCTCGGAGAGTGGTCACGCCATTTTGTTTGGTGGGGAAATAAAGAAGTTACTCTTGAAAATGTTTTAATTTACGCATCCTGTCTGCAGCTCTGTTAACTATTGTTATGTCGAGTGTTTTTGTTTTCATTCTATGCTTTTGGACCCGGAGCATACAGCTCCGCATGTTATTATTTGTTATGTCGTGTCGGTGTTTTCTTCAGGCCATGCCTTTGGTGCCGGAGCATTTCTCGCCCTTGCTTGTGATTTTCGAGTCATGCGACCTGACAAGGGATGGCTGTGTTGGCCCGAAACAGCCCTCGGTATGCAGTTCGGGGGGCCGTTGCTTCAAGTAGCTAGGTAAGTCTCATATTGACCCGGTGTTTTTCCTGGAGTTCTTAAATACTCAGACGTCTGTATTGTGTGCTGTTATGATTCAGTAATACACAATAAATAAAACTACGTACGCATAAACACTTGCATGTATTTGATTGTTTTGTTTTCGATCTTTGCCTTTCGCTCATCGTCAGGTTGTTTTACACGTTTTACCTACAGTTCCTTGATGCCCTTTATGTGAATTTATTTCTGCCCTCAAGCAGCTCTTATATTGCTACACATGAGGTTTTGTATAGAAATAACATCAATTGCTTAAAATCGACACATGATTATATTGCGGAACAAACAGAAATATCTAACTTAGCGCGTATGATGTCCGTGAATCATACGATTAAAGATAGAAATTCTGTTCTACATGTATTTTGAAATCCAGAACTACAGATAAAGATGCGTACCCAAATACTAAAATTGTCATTTCTCCACCAAACTCTATACTGCGACCACTCCTTAAAATCGTCCCTTCGAGACGATTCTAAAGAGTGATCACAGTGTAGGGTTTGGTGGAGAAATCTGACCACATGTACTTTTCATTCTGTCAGATCAAAAATACCCCCTGGTGTAGCTCAACGTGAAGCAATGCTATTCGCAAAACGATTGACGGGAAAGGATTCTAAGAATCTGGGTTTGGCGGATGCCGTTGTGGAGGAGTCCAAAATGTTGGAATCCGGGAAAACTTTAGTGAAAACAGCGCTAGGACCTAAAGGACTTCAGAGGGGAATATTTCAACAAATGAAGAAGGATATTTATGCTCATGTTGTAGACTTGTCAAAGCTGTAAATATGAGTAGACCCAGTGGTATCCTCAAATTAACTCTTTGCACGCTAAGTAATTTTTCATCTGCAACAAGTGTCGTCTGCTTCAAGTCTAAAATATTTTTTCTTCTCATTTCTTTGCAAAAATATGATCAAAGTAACAAACAGTTTTGATCCTGATGAGACGCCGCATTATGCGGCGTCTCATCTGGATTAAAACTGTTTGCATAGGTAATCACGGTTTAACCGCTATAGCCTTCTTTAAGTTAAGGATTCACTATATTACATATACATGTATCTTCAGCTTCAATCTAGACCAGTGCAGAGTGGATTCTTATACAACAGAACCTGCCGTAAGCGGCCAATAAAACGAGGTCTAATTATGGTGGTAGATAGTAGCTAAATACAGGTCGTAAGTGATGTAGAAAGCTCATATATAGGAGCTTTCTGCATAGCGTTTGACCTATATTAAACAACCACTTGCTTTTTAAGACTCCTGTGTTTAATAAATGAATGGCCGATCGGGACAGGTTCTACTGAACTAAAATTCTGAAAATGATATCCATTAAGGTTGTATACAATGCATATAGTTTTTTCTATTAACCCCTTTAATACAGAGCTACCCAACGTTTGCAAGCAGTGAAGACACGGGGCATAAGACTCTTAGAGGAGCCGCTTGATATGGGGTTGCCTGGTTGTAATTCCAAATCGTCAGATAATTAATTTGACACTGAATTGATTGTACTGTGATACGATGATTGATCATTCCACTTGAAGATATATTCAAAGGTGATAGAAATGAATATTGTTTTCATTAACCTTTTACCTTATGACTATTCATTTATGATATAATGACATCATACATGTACATATTAATTAGACATTGTATTATAATACAGTAGAACCTCTCTATAACGGCCACTAAGTTTCGTTAATTAGTTGGTATTTAGGGCAGGTGGCTGCTTAAAGCAAGGTGAAAGTAAAACAGAACGCTCCTATAGGAGCGTTCTGTTTTACTTTCATCTTGCTTTAAGCAGCCACCTGTCTTTAACACAAACTACAATGTACTTGATGTAATATAGTGCCCGTTATAGAGAGGTTTTACTTTACAATACAAACACTTGAATCTTAGCAATGCCAGGAACGGTAAAATCGGATCTGTGTTATGAGATACGCAATCGGAGCATATCCGTATCAGATTGGTCCCTAAATTAGATCTCGATCTACTCTGTTTACAAATGTATTAAAAGGTGTATAAATGTAGTGAAGGATTAACAATTGTACAGTAAAACCTCTCTTAACCGGCAGTTAAATTTAGAATGAATATCGGCCTTGGAGACAGGTGGCAGCTTAATGCAGGGTGAAAGTCATGCAGAAAGCTCCTAGAGGAGCTCTCTGCATGACTTTCACCATGCATTAAGCAGCCACCTGCCTAAAAGTATCTTAATTATTATCTACTAGAATTCCGGTTAAGAGAGGTTATACTGTATATGCTTTATGTCAGTTTGTCAGGAACTGATTTAGTGAATTAGATTATACCAAGATCGATATATAAGCGACAGGTGATGTTTGCTTGAAGATTCATGTTGATTTACAGCAGAACCTGTTCTAAGCGACAATCGATCCATTTTAAAAGACATATGGTTGCTTAATGCATGGCAGAAGTAATGCCGAAAGCTCCTATAGGAGCTTCCTGCATTACTTTTGACCTGCATTAAACTATTACCTGCATTACAGACCCATACTTATACATGCTCCTGATGGCTGCTTAGGACAAGTTCTACTGTCATACATTAATACCTCACTAGTTCAATCATTAACCTTTAGCCTGCTATGGGCGGATGAGTGAATACTTATGCAAACAGTTTGGATCCAGATGAGACGCCGAGTAACTCGGCGTCTCATCAGGATCCAAACTGTTTGACACCCTGATTGCATTTTGGTAGACAAATTGATAATAGCTTGAATTTTGGAAATGTAGTAGGTGAACAATTCTGTAAAAATAATTTGCTGTGCAAGCTAAATGTTATAATACATACCATTATCTATGTGTAAGACAGAAAGAAGCTTAATGAAGGGTGAATAACATGACTTTCACCCAGCAGTGGACAGTCATTTGCCTAAACATTCTATACATTTGTATTAGCGATGTATTGGAGTTGTAGTTAACTTTTATCCCGTTCTTCTGTGCCTGACTCGCATTTGCAAACAGTGTGGATCCAGATGAGATGCTGAGTATTCGGAGTCTCATCAGGATCAAAGCTTAGCACTTGCTTCCCAGACGCTTTATCGAATAGCACTTGAACAGATCCAAAATTGGGCTGACATGCTCTTTTAACAGCGGGATAAAGGGTCAGTGTAATATTTGATTTATATGTCTGTGAGTCTTATTTACATGTATTTTAAACGGAAACAAACGTTAGCTGGTTGATTGTTTTAATGCAGAGGTCAAGATAAGATGCGTACAATTGAACATTTTCCAAACCCTTTACTGTGACCAATCTTTAGAATCGTCTCTTCGAAACCACAGACATAATGTATTAACACACGAGCCTGTAAAAGCAAGTGGTTGTTTAATGCAATGCAGGGCAAAGGTAATGCAGAAAGCTCCTCCTATATGAAGTCTTGCATACCTTTTGTCCTGTTTTAAGGTATCACCTGTTTTAACCCTTTATTCTAAATACGACTTTGCAAACAGAGCAGATCAGATTGCTCTAGATGGGGCGGTCTGATCAGGGTCTTCTATGCTATTATATACATGTAAATAGGAGTATACGAGGGGTGTTCCAAAAATAATGTCACTTGCATCGGTGCTCATATAGCGGAAGTGCTTTTGTTCATTTTAATTTGCTCTGCCCTTCAAAATACTCTCCGCCAGCAAGAATACACCTTTTTAGCCGGTCAATCCAGTTTTGGAAGCATTTTTCATACTCTTCATTGGGGACACCCATCAGACACTGATAAACAGCAGATCCAAGGGCATTTCTCGAATTGTATCTCCTTCCAGATAAATGATATTTAAGTTTTGGAAAGAGAAAATAGTCGCAGGGGGGCAAGTCTGGCGAATACGGAGGGTGCGGAAGGACTCCAAAAAGTCAGTCACAATACGTGCCTTGTGAGCGGGTGCATTATCATGCAAAAGTCGGACATACTTAAGTCCTGTTTTGGGGCGGCTACTTTTGTAGTAGTTCTTCAATTTTCTCAGAACAACGTTTTTATAGAACTTGCCTGTGACCGTTCTGCCTTTTGGCACCGGGATTTGAATAGCTGGACCCTTATTAGTGAAAACAATAGCATACAAAACCTTCTTTACCGTTCGTATTTGTTTGGCAATACTTGGGCGTCTGGCATTTTTAGTGGCCCATATTCGGTTGGAAACCTTCCGCTTTGGTTCAAAATAATACACCCAGGTCTCATCACCAGTGACTATATTATCAAAAGCCTTTTTACTATATTTTGGGTACATTTTGAGAAGTTTTTTTGCCATTGTTACACGCGTCTTCTTTTGCTCATCCGTTAACAAATGGGGTATCCATCTTGCATTTATCTTTCTAACTTTTAGGTGTTTCTTCAAAATTGCATGAACTCTTGCTAACGACAAGTTTGTCATTCGAGCCAATTGTCTTACGGTGAATCGAGCATCAGTTTTGAGGATATTTCGGATTTTGTCTATGTTACCTTTGGTCGTAGTTGTTGCAGGACGACCTGGGCGAGCAGCATCTTTCAGTTGCTGCTGCCCAGCACTAAATTTAGCTACCCACCTACAAACAGTCCTGTGGGACATTTGACCCTCCCCATAAATGTCACACACCTCGCGGTGAATATCTACAGCCTTTATGCCGAGTAATGACCTACCTTTCATACAGGCCCTAATTTCAAGAACATTTTCAGCTCGTTTTCCTGTCATTTTGTGTATAGTCTAACGAATAGGCTATGAAACTATGTACACTGTAACGAGGCAAGTGAACGTGTGGACTAGATATTTACCTGTGTCACGAGCCAGTGTTCACTCAATCGACACGAGGTGGTTTTGTGCATGAATTGCACGATTTCCGCGAAATAAAGCACAGATGACATTATTTATGAAACACCCCTCGTACGTTTTCTGCCATTGCAAATGCCCATGTGCTATTATAACAATTATATTTATTTAAGGTTTATGGTGTCGTTATTTCTTACATGAATATTTATGGAATAAGGGGTTAAAATCCCAAATTACACTACATGTGTTGTTGAGTGTTCGTATGTATCCTATTATAAGACCAATGGAAAAGAAAGAACTAACATTTAACCCTGGTGCATGGAAGGAGCTGTCTCATCAGGGTCTGCACTATTTACAAATTGATTGTGCAACCAGTGCATTCCACAACAGTGATTGCACAGCGAAATACTTGTACACAGTAAAGATATATGTAATTATAAAACAGGGCATGGGTAAAGAAGGAGAAATGTATTTTAAAATTCAACAAGAGAAGGGTTAAAAGAAGGAAAGATTTAACAACAATTGAGGGCTGGATCCTTATTTAAGACAATAATGGGACCAAAATTATCAATTTAGTTCCCAAATGATAATTTTAAATAATTATCAAATACACTGTTCAAGTATAATCAAATTTAATTGAAATAATGTCACTAGGTATGAAACATTTGCAAAAGTATGCTGGCAAAGTTTTACGGTTCTTTGCAGAAACCCGTATGGAACCCGAACTATGTCGTATAGGTGCACAATGTTAGCACAAGTACGCATTCTGTTCACGTAAATGTGTACAACGTTACTGTATGTGTACATTTTGGTATATTTCAAGTGCTTTTTGTTGCCAAATGTGTGAAGTTGTGAGGCCTAAATATGCCAAAGCGGTACTTTGCAGAAACCCGTATGAAACCCGAACTATGCCCTATAGGTGCACAATGTTATCACAAGTACACCTTCTGTTCACGTAAATGTGTACCACGGTACTGTATGTGAATATGTTGGTACATTTCAAGTACACTTTCATGTGAGCACTTGTATGCCTTCTTTTCACGTAAATGTGTACCACGGTTCTTTATTACATCTTGGTACATTTCAAGTGCACTTTGTCACCAAATGTGTCAAGTGTGCAGCCCTTTACGTGCCAGGCGGTACTGTTCAGATACCCATAACATAGCCATTTTTGCCAAGTTATAAAGTATATATGGTATTACTGGTTAAATTGTTGGGTTTTTTTGTGTGTGTGCGTGTTTTCTTTGTAAGAGTGTTAATGTATCTGCATACGATATACTGCAAAGATCGCTGGTTATTTACAGTTTTAATAGTATTATTGATATAAGAAATGAGTTTATGTAGATTTTTTCTTGAATTCGTGTCTATTCTTGCGTATATTTTTAAGATACAATGAATTGCAGTATTCAATGGGATATAGTTAAGGAATATTTGATACAAGTCTTGTGTTCATATAGCAAACTAAAGGTCTAATCAGTTAAGTGATAAAAAAAATACAACAACACCCTAACAATACAGTATGTACGATAAGTATTTCGCAAGTAAGAGCAACATTTCTATTTAAAATAGACTGTCAAACTGAGAAATTGAAAATTCATCTTGTAACATTTACTGGTTTTAAGATTCTTGAATAAAATAATTGTATGAGGTTAACGTTTGACACTAATGCGTAAGTTTAAAGAGTAGGCATGTGCAACTTGTTGAGGGTCATTTTTTGTCGCAACAAAAGTTGAGTGGTGTAAAGTAGAATTCACGTCAGCGTGCCGTCATAAGCAGCGTATATCCAGCACCCAACGTTGCTGTATCAGCCTGGTGACACTATATCGTGTTTATACAAAAACTATCGACAACATGATTTTCATAATATAACTATCCGACGTATGGCTAATAAGCCGTCAAGTGCGGACATCAGCGTCAAGTTCTGACACCTACGTGTGAACATAGGTTGGACAAGTACTGCGAAAACTAATTTATCAGCTAAAGTGTCAGTATGCTTCTGATATATATACACGGAAACGGATCTGTTGCAAACTTTAAACACTTATTCGGAGATACACATTTTCATCAGTAATATTGACATTACGACATACGTTTATCAAGTCTAAAACCGATAGGCTGTGGATTCTTTCCATACATACAGATACGTCTACACGTCATGGTAATGGTCGAAATCCATAGGGAGGATCTGCGCATATCTCAATCACTCAGGAATCGTTGGAGGGGAATTGCCTACGGATTAATGGAGTCAGATGGAGCAGTCGATGGAATTTTTCTTCTAAAATTCCTCACCATTTCGGATCTTTTATTTGGAAGCTTAACATTGGATTTCGAAACCGGACATCGTAATAACCTTGGATAAGATTTGAACTTTGGACACTAATTTACATGTCAAATGGATCAACAAACCCAGGAGAAATAACCACACAGAACTACCATCGGAAATATGTATCAATGAAATAATTTTAAAAAGATAATATCAACGTGAAACAATCAAATCTAGTTATCTATTGCGATAAATGATCTACAAGTGTAATATAATATAGTGTTAATCTATCCACGGAAACATTAAATTATTAAATAGTGTTAATGTTCAACAGAAACTACTTGCCACCCGAGTTTCAGATTTCAGCCTTAATAATTAGCCGCGTAATACAAATCTCCAGACAAAGGAACTAGCATGATAGAGAATTTCGGAAGAAAATTTTAGGGGTTTTGATCTATAAATATATGTTTATATTATATTCTTTAATATGTTGATATATTGACTTCTGATTTTGGTAGACACTTGATGTTGACGTATAGATACTGTGTTGAGTAGGGATGTGTTTTAACCCACATCTACTACATTTCTATTTCAGCTAGTCTTCTTAAATTCTTACTGTCACATTGTATGAGGTATTAATCATTTTTTTTCTTTTTTTTAATCGATCATCCTTTGTAATGCCGGAGTGTGTTAACAGGATAAAGGTTAGAGAGTTAAGAGGTTAGAATGATTATTCAGAATGACAGTTAGCAGTTAAGGGTTTGATTGTGCAAGCTAAAGATTTGAGTGCAATCGTGATTTTGGAAGACAGTGACATAGGTGTGTTACCTAGACAAATTAATCATATGTCACATGTATGTGCTCTAAGAGTTCATGTCTGTCATTCAGATGATGACAGTCGTACTTATTAATGTTTTCAGGTACGTAACTAGTATAAATATCATGGGATTTTGTGTATTGAGATATAGAGAAAAGGAGCTTGGGGAGATGTTTAGGGACTAGAGAACTTACATTTAAACTATGGAGTAGATTTCCGACTTGTCGTCTATGTATTGTATTACATAAGCTAACAATTTGAATTGTCATATTAGCGAGACGTTATTGTACATACATAAATTATATACTATTATAAAATCAATAAACGAGAGAGTAGCAACATTTAACGATTAACCCTTGTCTCCTTAAACAGAACATGTAATAAATAAGGTCACTTAAGTCACTATAATGTACGCATATTTCCCAAATGCACATATTTTCATTGTCCATCTGTTAACGCTTTCGGTGCCAATGCCGCCTGTTGGCACCATTGAAAACATTGCAGTCTCAGGTCAGATGCCGCTTTTTCAGATGCCGCCTTTTTGTATTATTTTAGCCCAAGCATAGACGTTTTTAAAAACAATTGTATTACTAATATACCTTTATTTATTTAGTTTAGAATTATATTTAATATGAAATTATTATTGCAGACGACACTTTTAAATTTAGCGCCAAAAGAGTTAAATGCTAGAACACGTACTTACATTGTATATTACATTACCAACTGATATGAACAACGAATCAGGTTACCAAAACACGATGACTTATGTGTATTTTACATGAAATTACACGTAGGAAGATTCCTGTATCTGAAGACATATATAGGCCTATTTATTATGCTCTTTAACCATTTCTGTAATGAAAATATTTATGCATGAACTGATTCATGAATATTCATTAGCTTAATGTTCATAAGGTAATAATTGACTCGTTACTCGTCGTCTCATTTGGATTCTCCAGTCTGTTGCGGATACGAGTAAGGTAGAGAATAGCGGGTAAAGGGTTACACTACAATATTGTTCTTTACACATAATCCCCGTAATCAACGGGGTCCTCATTGTAATGTCTTCATGTCGATTTAACCCTTTCCCTGTTTAGTTTATTCCAAATTTCAATACCTACTGAATATTCATGGTGAAAATAGTTATAATGATATATGTAAGACACATTGCAGCCATTTTAGAAAGTAAAGAAACAAACCTATCAGATTCCATTAGCAAACAGAGCAGACCCTGATCAGGCGGCTCCTATAGGATCCATCTGACCTGAGTCTACTCTGTTTTGCAGATGCGTGAAAACACGTCTGTATGAGGGAAAGGGTTACACTCATAAGTTCATAGTTTTTTCAGAAACATGAAAGGGCAAAAGAAATGAAGTAGCAATCAGTAAACCCCCTCCACATAAATTAGCAACAATACCGGTCTTTAAGACGGGCGACAACTCAGTGGAGGTTGAAAGTCACACATAGAGCTAACAGGGAAACTTACATGCTTTTATTCTGCATTAACCCTTTCGCTGCCAAACTCTGTCGTCTGCTAACTTTGTCGTCTGCTACAAATTTTCATTTTTTTATTTTCTTCATTTTTGTTTCAAAAACATAGTAACAGTAACAAACAGTTTTGATCCTGATGAGACGCCGAGTTACTCGGCGTCTCATCTGGATCCAAACTGTTTGCATAGGTAATCACAGATCCGACATTGGCAGCGGCAGGGTTAATTAGCCATCAGCCCGAAAATTCTAACTATATATTTACTAAATGTCCCTTTTAAAGGGGATTACTGTATATCACCAAATAACTAAAATCCCAATTTTATGCACATGTTATGGCTAAACCCGTGCCCTGTTCTAATTTTTTTTCCCAAATTTCAATACCTGAATATTCATGGAAAAAACAGGTATAATGAAATATGGAAGGTGGAACATTGTAGCGATTTTAGAAAGCAAAGAAACAGATCTATCAGATTATGTTAGCAAACAGAGCAGATTCCTATAGGAGCCGTCTGATCTGGGTCTACTCTGTTTGCAAATTCATGAAAAGGCGTTTATATGAAGGGAAAGGGTTAAATGACTAGGATATTGTAACGTGGATCAAATCTGTCAGGTCTTAAATATTCATATGCCGTTTCATTCAACCATTTACTTCATATGTAATAATATAGGATTAAAAAACATTAAAGTAAGTTAATTAATCCATTCCCTCATGGGTTATTTTTAGATCCAACCTCTTTGAACAAATCTACCGAAAAGGAGCATTTATTAGAGAAAAGGAAATGTTAGTTGTGTGTCATTTTGAAACTATTGTGATAAATAGAGCTTTTGCCCCTATGGAGCAAATGCTCTATTTAACAAATGGTTTTAAGAAGTAACTTTTACAGAGGCGTCAAAAGGCGCCAATACATGTAACTGTTTGAGTTTAGTTTACCAATTGCCGTTCCTATGAGGCAATATAAAGTGGTCTTTCTCGACTTTTTTGCACAGTCTCTAAAAACATCCCCAATAGACTATTGTACGGGAGATAACTTGTACTGTCGACATTTTTTGTAGCTTGAATAGTTTATCTATCTTCATATATTGCAATCCATTATTTGCATAACATTTGATAGTGTATACGCTTATATCGTCCTGCTGCGTCGCATAGCGATTTGAAGTCAGTACACGCGGATGTTACAAAGTTAGTACACCCGGACCACTTTTTATAATACCCTTGAAAATAACAGACACTGTACAGACACTGTACTGACAGTTAACCCATTCCCGCATATAGACGCCTTTTGACGCTTCTGTAAAAGACACTTTATGAAACCATTGTGATAAATAGAGCATTTGCTCCACAGGAGCAAATGCTCTATTTATCACAATGGTTTCAAAACTACACAATTCTGAAAATTTCCTTTTCTTTAGTTAATGCTCCTTTTTGGTAGAATTAATCAAAGTGGTTGGATCTAAAAATAGCCTAAGTGGGAATGGGTTAAATTCATTGTCGACAATCAGCGTCAATGCGAACCCCAGTCTGTCTTCGCTATCTTGTTTTACAAACGAAGGTCATATTTCAGACCGTAACAGGTTAAGAACACGAACGCACAGAGTAGATGTCATTAACCCATTATCTCGCTGTGAAAATAATGTCAGTTCTAAATCTGATCTTGAGCAATGTTTGCCTGTTTTCAATTCAATCAAGTTTTTAGGGAATAATAGCCTAACGTCAAACAGCTTGGATCCTGATGATAGGCCAAGTTACGTAGCATCTCATTTGGATCCAAACTGTTTGTAAATGCGAATCTTGTTTGGTGTAGCGGGATCAGGGTTAAACAATATCTAATATAGTGTTGTGAAAAAATGGCCGAGGGCTTCAAAGTGATGATGGAGGAAGGACTTAAGATGGTGGTTGGGGAAGATGGAATAGCCACGGTGTATATGGTGAATGGAGAGAATCGCTTTCGGTTGTCGTTCGTGAAAGCGTGGATGAATATTTTAGACGAGGTGGAAAGGTAGTATGAATTTTGTACACATACATTTGCCTTAAGCGACCATTGACTGATTGAACATAGGAGTCTAAACTGTCTTTATCAACAGGTTGTTGTTGAATACATTAATTTTGACCTGCATTAAACTGTTGCGTGCCTTAAAGACCCCGAATTAGCTTTCCCTTTAATGGTCGTTTAACCCTTTCCCTCATATAGACGTGTTTTCACGCATTTGCAAACAGAGTAGACCCAAAATCAGACGGCTCGATCAGGGTCTGCTCTGTTTGCTAACAAAATTTGATAGATCTGGTTTTTTGCTTTCTAAAATGTATACAATGTTCCACATTGCATATATCTTTATACCTACTTTGTTAATGAATATTCAGTAGGTATTGGAATTTGGCCTGAATACAGAACAGGGAAAGGGTTAAGAAATGTTTTACTGTATGTAACATTGAATTTCATTATTGTTATCCATTAGTGATAATTTATTTGAATCAAAGGCTTGACGTTTCACTGAAGTGTTTATCAATTGCACGTTAACAGGTTTGAACCTTGACTAGAGTAGTACATTAGAGTTAGCCTGAAGGATTTGAACACTTTGTGTTGCTCGTATCCCAATTGTTAATTGCATTATAATTAGGGACATGGCACGACAGTTTGCAGAAATGTTTCATCAGCGTTTCAAGTTGTGCACCTGGGATTCTGTCTATTATCAGAGCTACAGATAAAGGTGCGCACCCAAATACCAAAGTCGATTTATCCACACCAAACACTATAATGTGGCCACTCTTTAGAATCGTCTCGAAGAAAGCGGTCACAGTATATAGGGTTTTGTGTAGAAACAAAGGAAGTATTCTTGAGAATGTTTAAATTTACGAATCTTATCTGCAATACTTTTGTCCTGCATTAACCCGTTCCCTCATATTGACCACTTTTGACGACTCTGTAAAAGTCACTTTGTGAAACCATTGTGATAAATAGAGCATTTGCTCCCATAGGAGCAAATGCTCTATTTATCACAATGGTTTCAAGCAACGAAATTCTTATTTGTTTCCTTTTCTTTAGTTAATGCTCCTTTTTGGTAGATTTAATTAAAGAGGTTGTATCTAAAAACAGCCTATGAGGTAATGGGTTAAGCAACCACCTGCTTATAACGACATACATGTTTATTGATTAAGTGGTCGCATTAGAGGGGTTATACTGTATTGTGTCGTGCTTGTTGCATACAGTAATATGGTAACGGATCTCAGCAGGGTCCCAGTTGTTTAGCATTCTGTTAACTCTTTACTCTATGAGTATTCATGTACGAAACAATAACATCGTGGATATTGATTAGTATATTTTTATAATGCCAACTAAGCTTTGGACAGTTTGGCAATGACAAATACTGTAGAACCATATCTATATTATTTCATTAACAAACTGAGTAGACCCTGATCAGACGGCTTCCATAGGAGCTATCTGATCTTGGTCTACTCTGTTTGCAAAGTCGTAGAAAGGCGTATTTATGGAGGAAAGGGCTTATAATTTCTCAAACGCTTAATCGAACTGAAAGTAATCAAAATGGAACCAGATAAAAAACATTGAACCGGTGCTATGTTTACTGCGAGGATAAGGGTTAAATAATATTCAGTTGTTTGGTCAGCTATTATCTAGACGTCATTGTTCAGTTTTGCATTTGCATGCAGTGTAGACGTAGACATGGAGCATCAAAGGCATTAACCTTTATCCTGCTGAGTAAATTATTTTACAGAAATTTTCACCGACTACATTTTCAAAAGTCAAGCTTTAATCAGATTATCTACCAAAATGCAGTTAGGGTGTAGAACAGTTTGGATCCTGATGAGACGCCGAGTTACTCGGCGTCTCATCTGGATCCAAACGGTTTGCATAGGTATTCACTCATCCGCCCATAGCAGGCTAAATGTTAAATACACCTAATAACGTGGGATATAAAGCTATGTAAACATTCCAAATGCAACTTGCATCTGCATGCATACGTTTTGTAAAAGTGTACACATGCATATTTAGGTGAGTTGATAAAGTCTAATCACAGGTTACATTTCTGAATGTATTCATTCTATTCTTTTACAGTACATATGAGAAGTTACTACTGACAGAATCTCGCTTCAAAACAAGTTTTAGTAGTATTTCAGTCATTCGGTTACAAGAAAGTGCATTTTTAAATCAACTATATGAACGAAATTGCTTTGTTGACAAACACCACTTTCAAACAGCCTTTCTTTTCAGAAATGAAACAATAAAGGGTCTTATTATTACTGGAGCGGATAAATACTTCAGTCTAGGTTTGGATTTAGAGTACTACGCCACCCAGACAGAGGACTACGTGCTGAATTCCAAGGCCGGAAATGTGCAGTTATACCGCCGCATCACACTACTGCCAATACCCACTGTAGCTGTCATAAATGGTTGGATGTTTTCTTTTTCCGTTTTTCTTTTTTTGACGTCAATATTTAGCAATCTTTTTTCAGATACTAGGACTTGCTCCCTAAAGAGGGGATTGCTGTGGCTATGCGTTCAGCATTTGCACATTGTTATAAATAGGAGCAAATGCTCTATTTATCACAATGGGTTAAAAACTACACAATTCTAAAAATTCCTTTCTCTAAAAAATGCTCCTTTCAAAGAGGTTGGGTCTAAAATTAGTCTATGAGAGAATGGTTTAAAACTTACACGGTCTCTCTTCTTGCGCTTTGCTGAAACAGTACAAGTTACGCCCTTATCATATACATAACATTTACATAAATTACGTATTAAGATATATTTATTAGATTATGTATTTCTTAGGAATTTGAAAATGATTATCAGGCTGGTAATGAGTTGCATTTCAATACATAAGATACAGTAGAACCTCTCTATAACGGCCACTAAATTGTGTTAATTTGTTGGTATTTAGGGCATGTGGCTGCTTAAAACAAGGTGAAAGTAAAACAGAACGCTCCTATAGGGGCGTTCTGTTTTACTTTCATCTTGCTTTAAGCTCCTATAGGAGCGTTCTGTTTTACTTTCACCTCGCTTTAAGCAGTCACCTGCCTTTAAAACAAAATACTTAATGTAATTTAGTGGTCGTTATAGAGAGGTTTTACTGTAGATACAAGTTAGCGAAACTTGCATGTCGTGTTGTAAATATGGAATTTCAAAACTTTTATGATAGATATTGCAGTAGCTACTGCAGCTGTAAACATGTCTGTGTATGATTGTCTTCATTGGTGCATCAACTTTCGTTTGGCAAATGCTATAGGGTAATTACACTAAAACCCCTCTAATGAGACCTCTTAATGAACAAACATAGGTGTCTTTATAAGCAGGTGGTTGCTTAATGCAGGGCAAAAGTAATGCAGAAAGCTCCCAGAGGAGCTTTCTGTATTACTTTGGCCTGCATTAAGCTATCACATGCATCTTGAGCCAAGACTTATACCTATTTTAGATGGTCGCATTAGCGTGGGTTTTACTGCTGTTTATTTATGCAGAGAACTTGAGAGAAGGTTCCATTTTCACTGAAAGTACTTTTTAGGTAAAGCTTGTTATTTCGTCATGTACTCTTTGTACAGCAACGTTTCGTTTGATGTATAATTTTACTACAGATTCATTGAGACATCGTCAATAATTCACATCTGCAACAACTGGCACCTGCTTCAGTTCCTCTCATTTGTTTGAAAACATATGGTCAACGTGTCAAACAGTTTGAATCCTGATGTGACGCTTAATAATACTGTGTGTCTCGTCTGGATCCAAATACAGTAGAACCCCTCTAATGCAACCACTTAATGAATAAACATTGATGTCCTTATAAGAAGGTTGTTGCTTAATGCAGGACAAAAGTAATGCAAAATTCTCCTCTAGGAGCTTTCTGCATTACATTTGTACTGCATTAAACTACCACCTGCATCTAGCACCCGGAATTATACCTCATTTAGGTGGTCGCATTAGCGGGGTTTTACTTTAATTTGCATCTATAGGTATTCACGGTTTCGCCGCTAGCATGGTAAGAGTTAGTTTACACAAATCTTGAGTCTGTGTTTTAGGACATGCCTACGGAGCAGGTGGTTTTCTGGCTATGTCATGTGATTATCGTGTCATGAGATCTGACCGAGGCTGGTTATGCTTCCCGGAAACAGCCCTTGGTATGCAGCTACAAGAGAGAAATCTGAAATTTGTAAGGTACGTACCCGTAGATATATTAATGTTCTTCTCCAGTTCCCAGTGTGTGATCTCTACCCCTTTGCTCCATTTATATGCCTTTTTAGGCCATTGCAAACAGAGTAGACCCATATAAGACGGTAGGAGTCGTCTGATCAGGGTCTGCTTTGTTTGCTTTTGTTTATGAAATACTACATATATGAGTCTACAGTTTATGTCATAGCCAAAAAGGCATTTATTTATGTGTCCTTACAAAAACCGTAATTAGTATTCGTGATGCCATTCCTACTTTAATATTCATGGAGTAAAGACCAGAGCTACAGATGAATGTGCGTACCCAAAACCTAACGTCGTCATTTCTCCACCAAAGCCTATACTGTGACCACTCCTTTTAATTAAATTATGGGTTGTTTCAAAGGCAAGTGGTTGCTGGATTCAGGATGATTAGTTCCTATTGGAGCTATCATGAATCCTGCTTTAAGATACCACCTATTTGAAATACCCAATTTAATACCTGTATTTGGACCCGTTAGTGAGGTTTTGCTGTACGTTTCAATCATTTTTTTCCGAATGAAACGCCGATAAATAAAATGCGAGTTAGTTAGAATGTTAATACATATAATGCCTAGCTGTTAAAGTTCTGCGGAAGGGTTTTTATTATAAACTTAATGATTTACAGATTGAAAATGGGTGTTGGGAGTCCTCAACGAGACGCCATGATATTTTCAAAACGCATGCCTGCAACTGAAGCTCGTGATCTTCAACTTGTTGACGTCATAGGATCCCAGGACAAATTGCACAGCCTAGCAAAAGACTTGATAAGAAATTGTCTTGGTAAACCCGCATTAAAGCGAGACGCACTTAGTCGAATGAAACACGATATATACGGCTTTAAGTCATGGGAACACGATAGCAACGCCAAACTATGATGGTTTATACACGAATACACGACAGCAACGCCAAACTATAATAGGTTATACAGGAATACACGATAGCAACGCCGAACTATGATGGGTTATGTATATACGAGCGACAATGATAACGCCATACTAGTTATACACGATAGCAACGTCAAACTATGATGATTAATACACGATAGCAACGTCAAACTATGATGATTAATACACGATAGCAACGCCAAATTATGATGAGTTATACACGATAGCAGCGCCAAATTATGATGAGCTATACACTATAGCAACGCCAAACTATAATGAGTTATACACGACAGCAACGCCAAACTATGACGGGTTACACATGATAGCAACGCCAAACTATGATGGGTTATACACGATAGAAACGCCAAACTATGCTGCATTATATCACAAAGTAACAGTAAAGTCTCGCTAATGTGACCATATCATTTTTTAACATAGGAATCTGTAAAAGCAGATTGTTGCTTAATACTGGACAAAAGTAATGTAGAAAGCTCTTATCCAATTCCCTCATAGGCTATTTCTAACCAACCTGTTTGAATAAATCTACCGAAAAGAAGTATTTATTTGAAAACAGGGGAATTGTAGAATTGTGTAGTTTTGAAACCATTGTGGTAAATAGAGCATTTGCAACTAAAAGAGCAAATGCTTTATTTATTACAATGGTTTAAAAAAAAGGTTACGTTTACAGAGGCCACAAAAGCCGTCATTATGTGGGAATGGCTAATATGGCGCTTTCAGCATTATTTGTGTACTATATTCAGAATTATACTTCTTTTGAGAGACTCTATCAACGAGACTATACTGTATTATCTGCTTGCAATTTAATCATTTACTCTATGAATGGTCATGTATGAAAGACAAAAATGACATCATGAATATTAATTTGATTAATTGTAATAATGACACATGACCACAAGAACACTTGGACATGGCAGAAACTGTAGAATGGTATCTGTATCTTTTCATAAGCAAACAGTGCATACCCTTATCAGACGGCTCCTGAAGGAATCATCTGATATGAGTCTCCTCTGTTTGCAAAGACATAGAAATGCGTAGTTAAAGAGTAAAATGTTATCGAGTGTTTCTAGATAAATTGTTAAACATTTTCTGGCATTATACTTAACTTGTTACTACATCGATACATCTTTTAGCGCCGTTGCGCAGAGAGTAGACCCAGATATATAGGATATGTTTGATCAGGGCCAGTTCTGTGTGTTAATGTACCAATAAAGGTCTGATACTACCAATTACGCCATGGCTAAAATGTGCATATACTATGATATAAAGTCAGATTATTCATATCCATACTGTCAAGGAGTAAAAGGTTAATCATGGCTTGTATAAAACTATACGAACAACCAGTGTGATAAATCATATTATGTTTTATATGTGTAGCCGGCTAGAGATTGTAGTGAAAAAGTTTTGACTCGACTGGGACTCGAACCCAGGGCCTCTGTTACATATGTCTTAGTTCATTATTTTGTTTTTGTAAGTATATTCCTCAGTTAAACATTTTATTTAGATTTTTCAAAATGTCCTTTAAGTTTCCTTGCAAACAATAAAACAAGCACTGCACAGTACTTGATGTTACAACAATGTTTTATATACCCCGACTCCTCCTTTGAAAAAATGGGGATATATTGCTTTGCACATGTCCGTCTGTCTGTCGGTCGGCCGGTATGTCGGTCGGTCGGTAGATCGAATGGTTTCCGATCAATTACTGATAAACGGCTTGACGTAGAATCTTCAGACTTGCTGTGGTGGTTAGTCATGGCAACTAGTTGACTCCCTTTGTTTTTTAAGTCATCAGGTCAAAGGTCAAGGTCACCATGACATTAACTGGTGAAATGGTATCCGATCAATAACTGCTCAATGATATGGCTTAGGATCTTCAAAGTTACTGTGGTGGGCGTTCATGACAACTAAATGATCCCTAATGTTTTTTTAGGTCACTAGGTCCAAGGTCTAGGTCACCATGACGTTAACTGGTGAAATGGTTTCTGTTAACTAGTGAAATAGATTCCGATCAATTACTGCTGAAAGGTTTGGTTTAGGATCTTTAAACTTGCTGTGGTAGTTGGTCATGATAACAAGATTACCTCTATTGTGTTTAACTCACTAGGTCGAAGGTCAATGTCACCATGACCTTAACTGGTGAAATGGTTTCCGATCCATAACTGCTCAATGGTTTGGCTTAGGATCTTCAAACTTTCTGTGGTAGTTGCTCATGATAACTAGATGACCCCTGTTGTTTTTGAGGTCACGAGGTCAAAGTTCAAGTTCAAGGTCACCATGACGTTAACTGGTGAAGTGGTTTCCGATCAATAACTGCTTAATGGATTGGCTTAAGTTCTTCAAGCCTGCTGTGGTGTTTGGTCATGACCACTGCATTATCCCTATTATTATTGAGGTCACTAGATCAAAGGTCAAGGGCACCAGGACCTAAATTGATGAAATGGTTTCATATTTATAACTGCTGAAGGGTTTGGCTTAGGATCTTAAAACTTGCTGTGGTGGTTAGTACCATTAGATTACCCTTATTGTTTTTAGGTCACTAGGTCAAAAGTCAAAGTCACCATGACCTTAACCGATGAAATGTTTTCCGATCAATAACTGCTCAAGGTTTAGCTTAGGATCTTCAAATTGCTGTGGTGATTAGTCATGACCACTAGATGACCCCTTTTGGTTTTTATGTCACTAGGTCAAAGGTCAAGGGGTATGGAGTGTAAACATGATTTCAAACATCTCTTTTTAGCTCACCAGAGCACAAAGTGCTCAGGATGAGCCTTTGTGATTGCCTGATGTCCGTCGTCCGTCGTCATGCGTCATACGGCGTGCGTCGTCCGTCGCCCGTCGTCCCGTGTAAACAATTTGTACCTTTAAAAATATTCTCCTCCGAATCTACAGGGTTCTAAACTTTCATCTTTGGCACATAGTATCATCTGTAGGTCCTCTACAAAAGTTATATAAATTATGCCCCTGGGGTCAAAATTGACCCCGCCCCAGGGGTGCCTTGCTTTCTATAGAAATCTATAGTAAAACTTCTCAGCTTTCATATTTGGCACATAGCATCATGTTCATCACCTTTACAAAAGTTATATAAATTATGCCCCTGGGGTCAAAATTAGCCCCGCCCCAGGGGTGGTCAGTTTTCACTAGAAACATATATTGAAAATTTTGAAAATCTTCTCCTCTGAAACTGGAAGGTGCTCAGCTTTCATATTTGGCACATGACATCATGTTCATGTCCTTTACAAAAATTATATAAATCATGCCCCTGTGGTCAAAATTGGCCCCGCCCAAGGGGTGCCTTGTTTTCTATAGAAATATATAGTAAAACTTTGAATACCATCTCCTCTGAAACTGGAAGGTTCTCAGCTTTTATATTTGCCACAAAGCATCATGTTCAGGTCCTCTACAAAAGTTATATAAATAATGCCCCTGGGTTCAAAATTGGCCCCGCCCCAGGGTTATCAACTTTTCAATAGAAACGTATAGTGAAAACTTTGAAAATCTTCTCCTCTGAAACTGGAAGATTCTCAGCTTTCATATTTGGCACATATAATCATATTCAGGTCCTTACAAATTTTATATAAATTATGCCCATGTGGCCAAAATTGGCCTCGCCCTAGGGATGGACAGTTTTCAATAGAAACATGTTGTGAAAACTTTGAAAATTTTCTCGTCTGAAACTAGAAGGATCTCAGCTTCCATATTTGGCGCATAGCATCATGTTCATGTCCTCTACAAAAGTGATATCAAATTTGCCCTTAGGATTAAAATTGGCCCCGCCCCAGGGGTGCCTTGTTTTCTATAGAAACATATAGTAAAACTTTGAATATCTTCTTCTCTGAAACTGGAAGGTTCTCAGTTTTCATATTTGGAACATAGCATCATGTTCATGTCCTCTACAAAAGTTATATAAATTATGCGCTTGGGATCAAAATTGGCCCCGCCCCAGGGGTGGTCAGTTTTCAATAGAAACATTATAATGAAATCTTTGAAAATCTTCTCCTCTGAAACGGAAGGCTCTCAGCTTTCATATTTGGCACATAACATAATGTTCAGGTCCTATACAAAAGTTATATAAATATGTCCCTGGGGTCAAAATTGGCCCCGCCCAAGGGGTAGCCAGTTTTCAATAGAAGCATATAGTGGAATCTATGAAAATCTTCTCCTGAATCTATAAGGTTGTCAGATTTCATATTCGGCACATAGCACAATGTTCGTGTCCTCTACAACAGTTATATAAATTGTGCCCTTTGGGTCAAAATTGGCTCCGCCCCAGGGTCAGCTAATTTTTTATAGAAATATATAGTGAAAACTTTGAAAATCTTCTCCTCTGATTGCCTGGTGAGCGCTTCAGGGCCATTCTGGCACTCTTGTTACTATTAATCTTTAATCTGCTGCAAACAATTATGTCTGCTCAAACTCTGATCTGCTACAATTCGATCCGTTGAATCTTTTGTTAAACTATTAACCGAGTGTCAAACAGCTTGGATCCTGATGAGAAGACGGGTTACTCTGCGTCTTATCTGGGTCAATGTTGCGAGTAAGATTGCGCGTAACAGACACATTGTCAAATAATTACAAATAAATACGACAGAACTATATCAAGAGAAGATACACTTTACTGAAATGTGTACATGAATGATCACACATACCGTTTGCTGGTATATCGTAGACATAAAATTGTGTTTGCTTGTGTCGCCAATGAACAAACCAACTCATTCTTGCCGTAGACCTCTATATATAGACATTCAGATCGTGGTAACCGCAGTCTCATTTCAGGTTACCGTGGTGTCGAGATTCTAAAACATTCAGGGGAGGTAGTGATTGAAACATATTTCGAATATTTTTAACATTTATTTCCCCTACAAGTTACAGAATTTTTTCCTATTTCCTAGATGAGCTTTCTGCATTACTTTTGTCCTGCATTAAGCAACCACCTGCTTATAAAGACAACCATGTTTATTCATTAAGTGGTCGCATTAGAGGGGTTCTACTGTAGTTTCACTTTAACCGTTTTCTTCATACATTTCCGAACAGAGTAGACTTAGATCAGACTGCTGCTTATTAAATCAAAATAGGTCTGGCTGTACAGATTCAATCAGTACCAAACCTTCATGTGCGCATATGCTATTGTCAAAAATCAACTAAGAATTATTAATTATGTCATTATTTCATACAAATTATTCAACAGGGAAAGTCTTGTCTAGAGGAATATCCTATTTCTAAATCAATACAGTAAGATCTCTCTATAACGACCACTAAATTACATCAAGTATTTTGTGTTAAAGGCAGGTGGATACTTAAAGCAAGGTGAAAATTAAACAGAACGCTCCTATAGGAGCGTTCTGTTTTACTTTCACCTTGCTTTAAGCAACCACTTTCCCTAAATACCAGCTAATTAACATAATTAAGTGGTCGTTATAGAGAGGGTTTACTGTACCAGATAATTGGAAAGCTTCACAACATTTGAGGGTTTGGATTCAGCAACACGTTCGCAAGCTCGAGAGTCAATAATATGCTTTACTTCAACTTTAATATTCATGCTAGATCCCACCCATGATGCAATGCAGTTGTTGGTAATCCATTCCCTCATAATGACGCCGTTTAACGCCTCTGTCAAAGTCATTTTTTAAACAATTGTGATAAAAACAGTAATTGCTCTATAGGAGCAAGCGCTCTATTTATCACAGTGGTTTAAAAACTACACAATTCTAAACGTTTCTTTTTCTCTACTCAATACATGTACTCATTTTCGGTAGATTTATTCAAAGAGGTTCGGTCTAAAAGTAGACTAGGATGGAGTTATGTTTAAAGTTTGTATCCAAATGAGTTGCCGAGTAGCTGGTTCTTTAGAATCCAACATGTTTTAAACACTGATATCACTAAATCATTATTAAGAATTAACCCATTCCCTCATAGGCTATTTTTAGACCTAACCACTTTGAATAAATCTACCGAAAAGGAACTTTAACGAGAGAAAAAGACAATTTTAGAATTGTGTAGTTTGAAACCATTGTGATAAATAGAGCATGTGCTCCTATAGAAGCAAATGCTCTATCTATCACAATGGTTTCAACACGTGACTTATATACAGAGGCGTAGAAAGGCGTATTATCGAGGAAAGGGTTAAAGAAAGTCAGCCTCGAAATCTGAATAAAGCATTTTCTCCTGGGTCTGTGGCCATAAAACCTCTCAGTCTAAGCCTAGGTTCATTATCAAACATCTGATCGGTCAGATTTTGTGCAAGCTCAAGATCTGACCAATCAGATGCTTGAGAATCACCCAAGACTCATTCAGAATGTTTATAACCTCGGGACCTGAAGAAAAATGACTCACTATTCTGAACTTTAATGTTATCACATCACACATTCTAAACGGGCATTGAGTTTGCTACAGCGTGAACTCTTCTTACAGTGACCATAAAACAAGCTTAACCCTTCGTTTGCTATTCGCGTCAATATACCTACCTGTAAATAGTGAAGACCCAGATGAAACAGCTCCTGCAGGAGCTGTCTTATCAGGGTCTGCACTATTTCCAAGTTGAGTGTGCAACCAGTGCACTCAACAGCAGTATTTGCATAGCGAAATACTTGTACACAGTATAGATATATGTAATTATACAACAGGGTATGGGTAAAAAGGAGAATATATATTTTAAAAATCAGCAAGAGAATGGTTAAGTTTGCTACACAGTGAAATCTTCCTACAGTGATCATAAAACAAGCTTAATTACAGTTAACCCCCTCCAATGCAATCACAAAAAGGGGACTTAGTCTGGGACTTAAGAGCATGTGGATACTTAATGCTAGAGGAACTTTCTGCATTACTCTCGTCCTGCATTAAGCAACCACTCGTTTTAAGAACGTGTTTACATGTACATTTTATTTATAAAATTGTCCTAAATCAGTGTTCTGCATTTTTCCCTGCATTAAGTAACAACCTGCTTTTGAAGACTAATGTTTATTCATAAAGCGGTTCTGAGGCACTTTCGTCCTGCACTAAGCAACCACCTGCTTTTAAAGACATATGTTTATTTATAAGGTCGTTGCGTTTTGGTGGGTTTGAAGGTGTTATGTTTTATAACAGCTTGTTGCTCAACACAGGACCCAAACTATACAGAACCCCTCTAGTTTTAGCATGTATCTGCTTTTCCAGCCATTCATATTTATGTACAGTAAAACCTGTCTTAAGCAGCCATCAAAAGAGGTCTAATTATGGTTCTGTAAGGCAGCTGGTAGCTTAATGCAGGTCAAATGCATTAAGCAACCACTTGCGTTTTAAGACTCTCGTGTTCATTAAATGAATGACCGCTTAAGACAGCTTCTACTGTAATAGGGGATTGCCATGTAGAGAGATCTTACTCTTTTACTATGATAGTTTGCTACTCGAAACTAGTTCATTGTGTTTACATATACCCCTGTAGCCTATGAATATTCATGACAGAAATACTGACATAATGGATATTAATTGGCTGTTTTATAATGATACGTGAACATATGAATTTTTGGTCAAGAACAAAACTGTAGAATCAGATCGCTCTGTCCGCTTGAGGGACTATATAGATCTTATTCTGTAGGTCTTTTGTGCACAGATATCCCGTGCTCATATGACGTCATATGTTCATGTTTATATGCCATTATAAACAGTCAGTTCATAATTACAGTAAAGTCCTTCTTATGCGACCACCAAAAAGGGACATAATTCTGGGTGACAGAGGCAGGTGGTAGCTTAATGCAGGACGGAAGTTATGCAGAAAGCTCCTATATGAGCTTTCTGCACAACTTTTGTCCTGCATTAAGCAACCACCTGCTTGTAAAGACAGCTTTGATTATTTGAAGTGGTCGCATTGGAGGGTTTTTACTGTATTCATAATGTAATGATTGTTACACCAATATTCATCAGGTAAAGGGTTAACCTTTAACTTCATAAATTCACCTTTCTACGTCTTTGCAAACAGAGAAGACCCATATCAGACGGCTCCAATAGGAGCCATTTGACCAAGGTCTGTTCTGTGTGCTTCTGATATAATATATGCTTGCATTTATAGTTTCTGCCAATGACCAGAAGTCCCTGAATCCATGAACTATTATAACACTGAATCTAATCAATATTCATGATGTCAAAATTTCGTTCATGAATATTCGCGGAATAAAGGATTAACACCCCTCCCCAATTAAATTTAGTTTTAGAGGTTGTTGTAGAGAGGTTTCACATTGTCACAATAACACTGTTGTGCATGCCTAGTCGTACAGTTTGTACTCATATATGTTCATATATGTTTCATATACCAATGATATAGATTTTGTCGTCTGCAGCGTCTCGCGTGAATAGCCTCTCTCCGTATGCGTCTACTTAATAACTGTCGTCTGCTGTAAAACAGTTAGTACAAAACATGAAACAATACAACTATTTCTGATATATGTATATTTCATTATCAGACTCCTGATACACGATGAGTGATCTGTGAATGATTATTTCTCACAAAGATTGGAATTCCGATTCATCGGCTTAATAATTAAGAAGTTTCTTTCCTGACAAACCCAGGCCAGGTCAGTGATGAAAAACCGATGCTTCAGTTCACACTTCAGCAAGTCTAGCTCGTAAGAGAGGAGTATGCAGCCGAGATAACTCCGTACAATATTTTCATAACTATACTTATACCTTGTTGCGTAACGACGAACAAAAAAACAAACATAACCCTTAAATTTTCTCAGTCTCTCGGCATTCCATCCTTGGTTGTCATGGAAACGCAATTGGCATTACCTGAGCAGTGCAAAACGGAAGTTAATTGTGGGTGATAGTTTCTACTTGTGCACCGGTTTTGCGTTTAATATTTCTGTTAGAATTGTGGAAAATGGTTACCTGAAATGTAATTCATTGAGAGGATAAACAACTGGATAGATGGATAGAAAAGAAGGTGAGTGACTTGGATTTCTTGAAGTCAATTTTTAGCGATTGCTGTCTATTCTTGTATTTTGCCAGCGAGACAGGTCGTGTAATATCGATTCTTGGTAGAGAGGCACACGAGACAGTCTCCAGTGTGAAAGAATGTGTGTGTGCTTTATTACAGAAAAAAGTGGATTGTTACAGAAGACGGGCATATTAACACTTTGCATGTTAGGTAATTGTCATCTGCAAAACATGTCGTCTGCTTCAATTCGCAGATGTTATAATTTTTTCATTTCTCCCCAGAATTACTGGCCGAGTTTCCAGGAATTCTTTTGGATGCGGACGATAATTCTGAAAACGTATTTTGGCCATTTCTTAGAACAGAATAACTGAGTTGCAAAGAATGTGTTGTCTCGGAGGAAACACTGAATTCTTCTGTGCCCAATCTGGATCTAAACTATTTGCATTGGTCATCAGAAATTGTCCATAGAATTTATAGGGTTAAGTGGGGCTTTTCTAGCTGATATGTATGTAATAAATAATACAGTAAGACCTCGATAATTCGAAATTTTAGTATAGAAGAATTTGGACATTTTAGGCAGGTGGCTGCTTTATGCAGGGTGGAAGTCATGCAGAAAGCTCCTCGAGGAGCTTTCGTCATGATTTCCATCAAGCATTAAGCTGTCTCCTGTCTTAAAGATCGATAATAGTATTTCAGTGTTCGAATAATCGAGATTTTATTGTATTTATAAGGTCGTGAAACACTATCAGTAGTTGCATAATTCAAAATTGAAAACGCGTTTCTTTAAAATTCGTCTCCGTCGCTATTAGTATTTTATGAATGGATTTGTTTTGTAATGGAAAAAAAAAAGGTCATTATCAAATTCATCAAACTCGGTAGTTTCTTCAGAAATCCTCCTGGTGAAGCTTTTCGAGTGGATATGACTGTAATTGATAGTATAGTAAAACCCCGATAATTAGAAATTTTAGTATAGAAGAATTTAGACCATTTTAGGCAGGTGGCTGCTTAATGTAAGATGGAAGTCATGCAAACAGCTACATGTATAGTAAAACCCCTCTAAACCGGAAGTTTAATAAAGAAGAATTTAGGTGCTTCTATGGAAATGGCTGCTTAATGCAGGGTGAAAGTCATGCAGAAAGCTCTTAGAGAAGCTTTCTGCACGACATTTACCCTGCATTAAGCTGCCATTTGTATTAAAGATCGATAATAATGCGTATTTGAGTGTTCGAATAAACGAGATGTTACTGTAGTTGTTAAATTCAGCATAGGTATCGGTCTTAGAGGCAGGCGGCTGCTTAATGCAGATTGAAAGTCATGCAGAAAGCTCTCGATGAGCTTTCTACATGACTTTCATCATGCATTAAGCTGCCACTTCTCTTAAAAATCGATAATGATGCGTGTTTGAGTATTCGAATAATCGAGATTTTATTTATTTTCGAAAAGATAAAATACTATCAGTAGTTGCATAATTCAAAATTGCGAACACGTTTATTTAAAATTCTTCTCCTTCGTTAGTGCTTTATAAACGGATTTGTATTGTACTGGGTGGGGGGGGGGGGGGGGAAGAGTCCATTATAAAATGCATCATATCGACAGTTTCTGTAGAAATCCTCGTGGTGAGATTTTTCTAGTTGGCATGGATGTAATTGATAATATAGTATAAATTCGATAATTCGAAATTTTAGTATAGAATAATTTATACCCTTTTAGGCAGGTGGCTGCTTAATGTAGGGTGAAAGTCATACAGAAAGCTCCTAGAGGAGAGGAGCTTTCTGTGTGACTTTCACCCTGCATTAAGCTGCCACCTGTCTTAAAGATCGATAATGGTAAGTATCACAGTGTTCGAATAATCGATATTGTATTGTATTTTGGACAATATGAAACACTATCAGTAGTTACATAAATCAAAACTGAAAACACGTTTCTTTAAAATGCGTCTCCTTCATTAGTGTTGTATAAATGGATTTGCATTGTACTGGAGAAACAGATGTCATTATCAAAGTCATCGAACTCGACAGTTCTGTAGAAATCCCGTTGTGATCCGATTGGTAGCTGTTGTGAACAGTCAGCCGCAAGGCATATTCCATATCTCGACCATTTTTGAAACTGGGTGATGGTAGGCAGTGTTTCTGTTCGTTATTCATAACCCTTCACCATTTCACATTATCAGACAGACATACAGACAGACAAATAGACAGACAGAAATACAGAGAAATACATACAAACAGACATAGATATACATACAGAGACATGCGTACAGACAGATAGACAGGACAGGGAGACAGGGACATACATGCAGACATATAAACAGATAGATATGCAAATATACGATTGACATAGACATACAGACATACATATATATACAGACAGATACATAATGTATATTGATAGACAAGACAGATAGACAGAGGCATAAATATATAGAAAGTGGTATATTGGTAAAGAAACAGAGAGCTAAACATGTAGACATAGATCAAGACATGCACGAGTAGACAGAACGAGGAAGAGACAAGGGAGACAATAGATGATATATCTGCATAGGATGTTTATTCGTTTAACCCTTTCCCTCATATAAACGTGTTTTAATGCATTTGCAAACAGAGAAGACCCAGATCAGACGGCTCCTAGAGGAGCCGTCTGATCAGGGTCTGCTCTGTTTGCTAATAGAATTCGATAAATCTGTTTCTTTACTTTCTAAAACGGCTACAATGATTCACCTTCCATACTTTATTATACCTATTTCGACCAAGAACATTCAATGGGTATTTAAACTTTGGTTTAACATAGAACAGGGAAAGGTTTAATGCCATATATGCTCTTGAACCAGAGAAGGCAAACCAAATAATAGGAGAGTGTCTGATTATATCATTTACATCAAACAGTTCCCCTATAGACTCTATAATAGAGAAACCTTTCATTGTTTTTCGAGGTGACTGGCATTTTTTTCAAAAAGGTGGAACTCGGGGGTCAATTACTCATAGACAGGGCATAGAGTAGGACACAGTTAGCACATATAGTAGGACATAGTCAGAACATATAAAAGGACATAATCAGCACATAATTATGGTAGGACACAGTCAGCACATATAGTTGGACACAGTCAGCACATAGCGATTGACACAGTCAACACATATAGTGGGACACAGTCAGTAGGACACATCACATATAGTGGAACACAGTAAGCAAATATAGTCGGACAGTGTTAGCAATAAAAATAAAACACAGCACATGAAATAAGACACAGTCAGCACATATAGAAGGACACAGTCAGAACATATAGTAGGACACAGTCAGCACATAAAATAAGACACAATCAGTAACAATATTAAGGCACAGTACGAAATAATGACATCATGAATATAAATCAGGATATTGTTTATAACTGCACCGTGGACAAGGGAAAACATAAAAATCATACATATACTATTCCAAAAGCATTCGGAGCAGAGCGTGTGCAGTTGAGGGACAAGGCGTCTGCATCATGTAAAGAGTTATCAGCACAAATGTTAACCCTTACCTTAATGTGAACGCATTTATTCATGCCATTGCAAACAGAGTAGACCCAGATCAGACGGCTCCTATAAGAGCCGTCTGATCAGGGTCTGCTCTGTTTGCTTATGGTACATTGTATAATCTAGACCCGATTCTACAGTTTCTGCATCCCGTGTTCATATGAAATTATAAAAATAATCTAATAAGTATAATGTCATTATATCTTACATTTATATGAATATCAAATAGGAAAAGGGATAATGGAGACACGAGGTTTTTGCAAAAGACTATTTCCCAAGACCCTATGACTCATGGGCACCATAATTAGCCAGCAAATTGGGGAAACACCTAATGTAAAATAAGGCTACACTGATTTTACATACCACATAGTTGTAGAAACTGCATAATTATGTAGGACACTGGTTGGATTAGATGAACCTATCAATAGGGATTATGCGATGAGGCTAGCACTTTTTTCAATTGTGTGCTTGACACATATCCAATGTGATGTATTACGATTACCTGTGTGAGTGACAGATGTACGACTCCCAAGCAAGTGAGATACAGCTTTTCGTAAAACTTCTTACTCTCTTCCCTCGATACATGTTACTTATTAGCTCGCTATCTGCGACCAGACTGGCATTTACAAACAGCTTGGAACCAGATGAGAGACAGAGTAACTCGGCATCTAATCAGGATCAATGTTGTTCGGCACTCGCTCAATAGTTTCTCAAACTCTTGATAGAATAGAAAGGAAGTAAAAAGCGCAACAGATCAGTAATTTACCATACTTCGTGTTTTGCAGCGAGAGAAAAGTCAAGAACACATCGGGACTTCTTTTGCAGACATCTGGAAATGAGCTTAACTCATTTCACAATATGAAACATTTTTGTTAACCTTTCTCTTGCTGAAGATATTTACTTTTGCTCTGATTTGCTGAACTTATTCCTCATTTCCGATCGTTCAAACCATTGAGAAACTACTAACCGAGTGTCAAACAGCTTGGATCCTGATGAGACGCCGAGTTACTCGGCGTCTCATCTGGATCCAAACTGTTTGTAAATGTCGGTCAGGATGCGCTTAGCGTGACAACGGTTAATCTGTACGAACTGATTGAATGCAAATGAGACACCGAGGACTTGACATCTTACTGATGCAGACTGTTTGATACATTGACATTGGTTTTCTTTAGTTGGTTAGTTTTTGTGTTTCTTATCTCTCTCTCTCTATCTCTCTCTCTCTCTCCCTCTCTCTCCCACCCTACCTCTCTCTCTTTCTGTCTCTCCGTATATGTCTCTGTCTATATCTGTCTTTTCTCTGTATGTATATCTCTGTCTGTCTCATACGCGATCCCCTCTCCATTCTCTCTCCATGTCTGTACATGTGTATGTCTGTCTCGCTCTCTTTGTGTTCCTGTCTGTCTGTCGTCTGTCTGTCTGTCTGTCTGTCTGTCTCTGTTTCGTTTATTTTGTTTCTTTTCTCTGTATGTGTGTGTTGCGGTGCCATGGGAGAAGTCGCTGTGTTTTGTAGGGGTTGATGTGGCAAACAAGTGAAATAATCAGAACTGTTTACAGTGGTCATTGTAGAGATATTTTACCTTATGTACGATGTGTTATTAAAACAGGTGTAAATTAGACAAACACATTTAATACTAAGCAGAATGTTCAGTAACTGTGCGTTTCCTTCGAATCCATACTGTCTGATAATATGATTCAAGGCCTAGGTGCCGTTCAAGGGTCAGTGTTGTTGGCGGTTGTACAATGTTATGTACAATTGAAATTATCGTAATTTCTAACATACGACAATCGAAACTTGAATACCGGACATTTTAGTTGACTTAAACCATTACAACTTCTCATCATAATAAAAAATATAATATAAAACTATATGTCACGTTCAAAAGTAGATACATGTAGCCTATTTGTTGATTTCCAGATGCCCAGATAAATATGGGTAAATTTCAACATGTTTTAAAATAGCTCCTTTATTTCTACCCCAAATCCTATACTATGACCACTCTTTAGAATCGTCTCTTCGAGACGATTCTAAAGAGTGGTCACAGTATAGGGTTTGGTGGAGAAATGACGATTTTAGTACTAGGGTACGCGCCTTTATCTGTAGCTCTGGATCATACCCAAGAGAACAGAGCAAGATCAGTTGCAAACTAAATGATGATCTTGTCTACATCTACACAGTTTGCCGTTACAAAGTCATTAAAATGATTTAATATCAATTAATAAATGTAGAGAAAACACACAGTGAAGGCCTAGATAAGATATTGCGAATCGCCCATCTGATCAGAAGTCACATCGTTTGCCAATTACACTCAAAATGGTATTTTATTTAACCCAGTTGGTTGTGGTAGTGACCCTTTAGGATATAGGCAAACAGTGCAGACCCTGATCAGAGGACTCCTGAAGAAGCCCTCTGGTCTGGGTCTGCACTGTTTGCTAAACCCATCAGTATCAATGGATAATACATGTATCAGCAAATATTTCGTTCGTTCACTGTGTACCCTCAACATGAAACATGGGTAGTTTCCAACATAACATCTGGATGGGGTTTCTTTAACCCTTACAATGCTAAACTCGCATTTGTAAACAGATTGGATCATGATGGGACACCAAGTAACTCGGCGTCTCATCAGGATCCAAGCTGTTTGACACTTGGTCAATAGTTTGTCTAACACTTGTACAAATCAGATGTAAGTAAGATTTGCAAGACATCGGAGTTTTGGAAGACATATTTTTTCAGCATTGTAAAGGTTGAATTATATGGGAATAAATGAGTTCATAGTGATATTATGACCCGTAAAAACAGCAGCATAGATTCAGGTACTTTAACATTACGACACTACATAGCAGTAGCATTCAAACACGTTTGTATGTTGTCCTTTGTATGCCACTATATATGTCCATTCGAAAACAATATAGACGCAGAACAGCATGCACAAAAGGAACCCATTTGGCATGGGTACATACACAATACAGTTCACTGAATGTAATGTTACGGTTTGGCCGAGAAACGGTTAACTCGCGACTTCATTGGTATTTCGCAAACAGCTTGAAGTCAGATGAGGCGCCGGTAAACTTCCCATCTCGCCAGGATTCAAGCTGCCTGCCTATTATGAATAGGTAAATAAATTCAGAAAAATGTAGCTTTTCAGAATAATGTGTATAAATGTAGCAAATAGGAGTCTAGGTTTGTATCTTTGTTAACAAATTGGTAAGTGTAAACCATTTCCCTAATATACATGTATACACCTTTTCATACCTTTGCAAACAGAATAGTGCTAGATCAGACGGCTCCTATAGGAGCCGTCTGATCGGGTCTGCTCTGTTTACTTTTGGACTTACATGTACATAAATATTTTTCTACAGTTTCTGCCTACATAAAGGCATCCTGTGTTCATATACCATTATATAAAAATTAGATGATAAATATTCATGATGTCATTATTTCTTACATGAGTATCCACGAAGAGAAGTGTTAATACTGCCCAGCGACATTTCCTATCTTGAATCCTATTAGGTCTTAGGCGTATGCCGATAAGAGTGATCGATCCAAGACACCTATTTTCTCCAAACTCTCTGATCTCTCATAGTCAATAACTACGTTGTTCTGTCGGTAGCATCACTGCACGTCTTCTCAAGCTTAAAACATAAAGTCTTCATAGAACTTAACCTGTTACATTTGTAATTATTTACATCTGATTCGTTCAATGATATAAGACACTTTTGGCCGAGTATCCAACAGCTTGTGTCCGGATGAGAAGCCGGGTTACTCGGTGTCTCATCCGGGTACAAACTGTTTGCGAATGCTTGTCAGGTCGCTCTTAGCATGAAACTGATTAATTATTTAATTGTCTGGTATCTCAGGAACAATGGAAGACATTCTGAAATTAATTGCGACAACAGGAAAGTGCAGTGGGGCCTAGTGATTTTCATTCCCGAAGACTCGGAAGTCTCAAAATATTATACCAACCCTTACCCTGCTGTAAAAAAAGAATGTCTGCTCAAATTTGGATCTGCTGCAATTGTGACTACAGTTGAACCTGTCCTAAGCGGGCATTGATTTATTAAGCATAGGAGTGTTAAAAGCAGGTACCTGCTTAATGCAGGGTGAAAGTAAAGTAGAAATACCTTATAGGAGCTTTCTGTATTACTTTTGACCTGCATTAAGCTACCACCTACCTTACATATCCCATACTTAGATGGCCGCTTAAGACAGATTATACTGTACTTCCGATCTGATCAAGTTTGTGAGATATTTTTGAGCGAATGTCAAACAGCTTTGATCCTGGTGAGACATAGAGTTGCAAATAGTGTAGACCAAGATAAACCACGTTGGTCCTTTAAATTGTCAAACAGTGCAGACATTGGACAGAGGCAGCTTTGTACAAGCCTTAACTTATCTGGGTCTATATAATGTTCACAGAAGAGCCTGTACTAAGCGGTCATTCATTTATTGAGCATAGGAGGGTTAAAAAGCATGTTGTTACTTATATAGGGTTACAATAATGCAAAAATCACCTTTCTACATTACTTTTGACCTGTATTAAGTTACCTTCTGCCTTACAGGCCCATAATTGGGCATTTTTTGACGACTACTTAACCTTTAGCCTGCTATGGGCGGATGAGTGAATACCTATGCAAACAGTTTGGATCCTGATGAGACGCCGAGTAACTCGGCGTCTCATCAGGATCCACACTGTTTGACACCCAGATTGCACTTTGGTAGACAAACTGATCATATGTTGTATTTTGAAAATGGGGTAGGTGAAAAATGATGTAAAATAATTTGCTCAGTAGGCTAAAGGTTAAGGCAAGTTCTACTATATACCGCACCTCCTGTAAAAAAACCCTCATATACCGTAAATACTTTTAACAATGAGGTACATGTATAAGTCTGGTTCTTTAACCATTTTGCTTGATAGATACACTTTTTATCACTTTTGAAAACACAGTAGACCTAGATCAGACGGCTGCTATATGGACTGTCTGGCCAGAGTCTGCTAACTTATTGAAATATATAGATTCTGACACATTTAAAGTTCCTGTGTTCATGAAAAACGAAATCTTATTAACCTTTAGCCTGTTATGGGCGGATGGGTGTTTACTTTTGCAAACAGTTTGGGTCCAGATGAGACGCCGAGTAACTCGGCGTCTCATCAGGATCCAAACTGTTTGTCATCCTGATTGCATATTGGTAGACAAATTGATTATAGCTTGAATTTTGAACATGTAGTGGGTGAAAATTCTGCAAAAATAATTTGCTCAGCAGGCTAAAGGTTAATATCAAGCATTCTGCATTACGTTGGTTTTACAATACCCTTTACTCCATAGATACGCCTTTTGGTACCTTTGTAAACAGAGTAGATCCAGATCAGACGATTCCTGTAAGAGTAATCTGATCAGGGTCTACTCTGTATAGTTATATGATATCTTATTAGATATGATTCTATTCTATTTGGCAGGGCCATGTCTTCTCTTGTTTACACTATATTCATTAAGTGATCACTTTCATAGATGTATTTATAACCAAGGACACAACGCCAAAAAAACTTAATGCGTAATAAATGTTGCCAAAACAGTTTCAAAACAATTAAGAGATACATTAAAGGGGCACATTGTCACGCTACAGTAGTTCATCAGTCAGTTTTTGTCCATATGTATAATAGTGTATATGTATACAGTCACTTGAGTAAAACTTCATGAGCTTTAAACCTTACCTTGCTATGATATGAAAAAAAGCGCTATCATAGTTGCTTCCTGTCCATTTTGATATGCTGCAATTTCGACTTCTGATTCAATCAAGCTTTAGAGAAACTATTGAGCGAGTGTCAAACAGCTTTAATGCTGATGAGACGTCGAGTCATCTGGCTATTAGGTATTTGCAAATGCGAGTCAGGTCGTAAGTATAGTTTAACCCCTTCACCGCCGCAGTCGCATAAATGCACCACGACAAATAGTGCAGTCCCAGATCAGACGCCGCCTTTTCAAGGCGGCGTCTGATCAGGGACTGCACTATTTGTCTCAATCTCTATTTCTATATATGTGCTTTATTCCTTTGAAATTTGCATTTATTTATCTCATTTCCTTATTTTACTGAATGATTTAACAAACTTGGATTGCAGACGACAATTAGAAATTTGGCCCCGAAATGGTGAATAATGGATAACGCTCCCGTTGCCAATGACGCATCTGTGGTAACCTATGCAAACAGTTTTGATCCAAATGAGACGCCAAGTAAATCGGCGTCTCATCAGGATCCAAACTGTGTATTACTGTGACGGGTTTTCAAAAACAAAATTAAAGAAAAAAAGAAAATAAGACGACAAATTTTGCAGACGACAAAATTTGGCAGCAATAGAGTTAACCCTTCTCTTGCTGAATTTTAAAATACATTTCTCCTTCTATACCCATGCCCTGTTGTATAATTTCATATATCTTTACTGTGTACAAGTATTTCGCTGTACAATCACTGCTGTGGAGTGCACTGGTTGCACAATCAACTTGTAAATAGTGCAGACCCTGATGAGACAGCTCCTGCAGGAGCTGTCTCATCTGGGTCTTCACTATTTACAGGTAGGTATATTGACGTGAATAGCAAGCGAAGGGTTAAGATTATTTCTGTGTCAATAAACATCCATGCTCCTGATTTGACAGCGAGTGATCCGGGGTCTACTTTTAGTCCAATTTGTTTGCAATACTACTGTCGTGGTTAAAAACTCCATAAAGGCACATTTTTACTAACAGAGTAGACCCAGATCAGACGGAGCTGTCTGATAAGGATCTGCTCTGGATGCTTGTGGATAAAGAATAGATCTGGTTCCACAGCCTTTTTTCATGGCCCAAATTTAATTTGTTTACATGCCTCTATAAAAAGTCAATTAATTAATATCCATGAAGTCATTACAGTAAAACCTCTCTATAACGACCACTAAATTGTGTTAATTAGTTGGTATATTACGGCAGGTGGCTGCTTAAAGCAAAGTGAAAGTAAAACAGAACGCTCCTCTATGAGCGTTCGGTTGTCATTCACCTTGCTTTAAGCAACAACCTGCCTTTAACACAAAATACTTGGTGTAATTTAGTGGCCGTTGTGGAGAGGTTTTACTGTATATTATATTCATGATGTAAAGGGTTAAAACGCTCTCTGCATGTGATGAAAAAAACGAATTACAAACTATCAAACCTAGTATCGTTTAATCGCCTTTCAGGAAGACTTTTAATGCTTGTTTCTCATTAAATAACAGCTTATGTCATGTTAAATTAATATTTTATGAGCAAATGTGTATCATAATGTTTTATGTTGTCAGTATTATAATGAAAACTTGACCTGCGTTTAGACTGCCTTTCGAACTGTGTATAGCTTTGTACACTGTAAGGAGGATAAATTTGACAAGCATTCTCTCAAGCATTCATTTTTATACGCCCGTTTGAAAAGAACGGGACGTATTATGGAATGGTGCTGTCTGCCTGTCTGTCTGTCCGTCTGTCCGTCTGTTCGGTTGTGTGGATCGTTCTCATATTTAACCACAATGTTTATCTGGACATGCTACAGTAGCCGGTCCAGTCCCGGTACGTATATCCAATGTCAAGGTCGCATAATTAGCCTTAGAATTTGCGTTTAGCATTTGCGTTTAGCAAATATGTTAAATGTCAGTATGTCTGTAACATCTCTAACTCAAGTTCTGCTTGATGGGTCCTTCTCAAATGTAACCACAATGTTTACCTGGACATGAGCATTGGTGTGTCCCGGTATGTCAAGGTCACACAATTTGACTTAGAAATTGCGTTTTGCGTTAAGCAAATATGCTACATGTACATGTAACCTCAATTTATGTTGAAAGTCCACTTATTTACATAACCCTTTGAGATAAAGCTTTGAAACTTCCAACACTTGTTCATCATTACAAGGGTCATCTGTAGGCAAGTGTACATAACTCTGTTAAGCATTTTGACAGAATTATGGCCCTTTTTAACTTAGAAATGTTGGTTACGGTTTTTGTTAAAGTTTTAAATAACCCTTTGAGATAAAGCTTTGAAACTTAGAACACTTGTTCACCATCACAAGCGTCATCTGTAGGCAAGAGTACATAACACGCATTTTAACAGATTTACGTCCCTTTTTAATTTAGAATTATTGGGTAATATTTTTGTTAAAGTCCAATTATTTACATAACCATTTGAGATACAGCCTTGAAATTTGGAACATCGCACACTTGGATTTAGAATTCGCGTTTAGCAAATATGTTAACCTCAGTTTATGTTGAACAAGGCATCGACGGGCGTATAGTGTGCCCACTGGCACTCTTGTTTGTACTAAAGCTGGCGAATATGTAATTATCATTGCGATGCTGTTTTTATTTTTTTAATTCACATGAGACGACGAGTAATTCAGTATTATTAACCACTGGTGTTTAAAAGGACACCCGCTGACCCAGCAAGTGTTCGATATCAATATAGCGATTGACCCTTCTTTATTACAAGATACACCTTTTGGCGCTTTTGCAAACAGGTTAGACCTAGATCAGATGGTTCCCACAGGAGCCATCTGACAGGGGTCTACTCTGTTTCCTTGTGAAATAATATAAACTTGTTTCTACGGTATATGTCATGGTCAAACGATTCTGTTTATATACCATTATATAAAAAATAGCGTCTAGTTTATATTCATTATTTCTCACATGATTATTCATGTGGTATCGGGTTAAGTTTCGAAACAAGTAACCTTTGCACGCGGTTTGGGCCCTGACGAGATGTTGAGTAATTCATCATCTTGCCAACATTGTTCACTTTGTAGTTTTAAATGTATGGGGGAAGCGTTTCCTTAATCATTTATTTGATGAATATTCATGTAACAATTACATGTAGATGAGTTCTTTAATGGTATTATGAACACACTGTTTCGACGATGGTTGAAACTGAAGAATCATATCTGTTATGTTTCATACGCAAACAGAACAGACCCTGATCAGAGGGTTCCTACAGGGGCCGTCTGCTATTGGTCTACTCTGTTTGCAAAGGCATAAATGGGCGTCTTTTTTCAGGTGTAAGGTTCAACGCCATCTCCACAAATTCCATTAGCAAACAGAACAGACCCTAATCATGTAAGAAATCATGAAAACATGGTTAATAATTAACTGAATCTTTAAAATGAGATTATGAACGAGGCATTTGGCCAGGGCAGAAACTGTAGGATCAGAACCATATTATTCTATAAGCAAACAACAGACCCTGGTCAGACAACTCCTACAGGAACCATCTGATCTAGATCTACTCTGTTTGCAAGGGCGTAGAAAGGCGTATTAATGGAGTAAAGGGTAAAACACGACAATTGGTTTGCAGTATAATTACAGTAAAACCCCGCTAATGCGACCACTTAATAAACAGCCACTGGCGTCGTTTAAAGCAGGTGGTTGCTTAATACAGGACGAAAGTTATGCAGAAAGCTCCTATAGGAGCTTTCTGCATAACTTTCGTCCTGTATTAAGCTACCACCTGCCTCTGCCACCCATAATTATGCCCATTTTTGGTGGTCGCATTAGCGGGGTTTTACTGTATATGTCAGTGTAAAACATGCGTACTTTCACCTCAATGTGATGTACATGTACACGTTGTGTAGGTGTGCGTATGAGTCATTGTATAGATCTACCTGTACGTTTATATACAGTGGAACCTGTCTTAACCCTTCGCTTGCTGAATTTTAAAATACATTTCTCCTTCTTAACCCATGCCCTGTTGTATAAATACATATATCTTCACTGTGTACAAGTATTTCGCTGTGCAATCACGCCTGAGGAGTGCACTGGTTGGACAATCAACTTGTAAATAGTGCAGACCCTGATGAGACAGCTCCTGCAGGAGCTGTCTCATCTGGGTCTTCACTATTTACAGGAAGGTATATTGACGCGAATAGCAAGCGAATGGTTAAGCGACCATCAAAAAGAGGTATAAGTATGGGTCTGTTAGGCAGGTTGTAGCTTAATGCAGGTTAAAATTAAGGCAGAAAGCTCCTATAGGAGTTTTCTGCCTTACGTTTGCCCTGCATTAAGCAACCACCTGTTTTAGACTTCTATGTTCAATAAATGAATGGTCGCTTAGGACAAGTTCTGCTGCACGCTTGAACTTGTGGTATAGCATTGATTGTCAATTGCTTGCAGATAAACCCTTAACTCCATGAATATGTGTTAGAAAATTTATTATTTATAAGGGCAATATGAACAAGGGGAGGTTTTACCATGTCAAAAGCTCGAGTATCAGATTTATAATTTTCATTAGCAAACAGAGCATACCTTGATCAGAGAGATCCTGTAGCATTTTGGGTTACTCTTCCTGCATTTGCGTTAAAAATCGTATCTATGGTAATAAAGGCTTAACTAAAACAGATGCCGAGTACCTCGACCTCTGCTCTGGATTCAACCCTGACCTCTGACCAGGATCAACTGTTGACCTTGACTTTCGAACAGCTGTGGTAACGTAACCCTTTACCTGATAGACGACGAACTTTTGATGTGTTTGCAAAAAGAGCAGACCCAGATCAGACGGCTCATTTGGGACAGTCTGATCTGGTTCTGTTCTGTTTGCTTATGGGCGTATATACTCTGATTCCACAGTTTCGGTTCATATGCCATATTCATGTATAATTTCCTTATTTCTTGCATGAATATTCATCAGGTAAGAAGTTAAAACACAAAAGATAGCGCGTACTCGTATCTGGTGCCGGGTTCACAGTACATTGAACCGTATCACTTTAAGACGGATGGTAGCTTAATGCATCCCAAATGTTAATCTTTCTGTGCTGCATTTATCCGGCATTAACTCATTCTCTCATAGGCTATTTTTAGACCCAATCTTTTTTAATTAATCTACCGAAAAGGAGCATTAACTAGAGAAAATGAAAATTTTAGAATTTTGTACTTTGAACAATTGTGATAAATAGAGCATTTGCTCCTATTGGAGCAAATGTTCTATTTATCACAGTGGTTTCACAATGTGAATTTTATAGATGCGCAAAAATTCGTCACTAGGGGGTAATGTGTTAAGCAACACCTTCGTTTTAAACATTTTCCTGTTGCATATTCATGTAAGAAATATGGACATCATAAATAATTAGCTGAATTGTTCTTATACTGCGGAGTCAGAACTATTATAATTTAATAAGCAAACAGAGTGGATCCTGATCAGACAGCTCCAATAGGATCTACTCTGTTTGCAAAGGCGTGATAAAGCACTTGTGTGAAGGAAAGGGTTAAAACACATGTGTTAAATTCTTGTTTACCTGAAATAGTTCGTACGCAGCTGACACTACATGTACCAAAAACCGCACCATTAAATCTGTTTACACGACCTCAGCTATGCATATTGCAGGTCTTCCAGGCAGATGGTAGCTTAATGCAGGAAGAAAGCGTTGGTGGGTGGATGCCAATAGTGGCGTCTACGTATATCTACAGTTAAACCTGCATTAAGCTACCACTTACTGATACATCGGTGTCTCAAAAAGCACATGATTGTTTAATATAAGGCAAAATATAGAGACAGCTCATGTTGGGTGTTTTCTGTATTATTTGGGTCCAACGCAGATCTGCGTCTGATCAGAGTCTGGCCAGAGTCTGCCATGTGTGTGTATAGACTAATGTAGATATGATTATACAGTTTTCTACATGGCCAAAGTTCCCCGAGCTCACACACCATTATAAATAAATTAATCTAATCAATACTCATACGTGCATTATTGCTTCATAAATATTTACCTGGCAAAGGGTTCAGGTACATGTTAGTGTGCTTTTTGTAGCATTCTGCATCAAGTTGGTTCTGCGTGAAACTACAGTAAATACAAATACATGTACATTTCAAAATACAGTAAAATCACTCTAGAACGACAACCAAGGACATGTCTAATTCTGGAGCTTAAAGACAGACGATAGTTTATTACAGGACCGAATATATTATAGAAAGCTCCCATAGGAGTTTTCTTCATAATTATCTTTCATCCTGCATTAAGCAATCGCCTGTCTTTTGAAGACTGTTATGTTTATTCATAAAGTGACTGATCTAGTGAGGTTCTAATCTATGCATATTTAATATACATAGCGTCGTGATCTATCTGCATTTCTTTCGTTCTGTAGAACCCCTTTACTGCAAAACATAATGGCACCATAGTTATTTATTACCTGAACTTTTTTATGAACAATATTTTTTTATCATGACAGAAATTAATTAATAAGCAAACAGGATCGACCCTGCTCCTATAGAACCCCATGTTTAATCACGAATGAGGGCACTTGTTCATGCATTGTACACGAAGCAACTGTCTTAAAGATCAACATTGGCCTATTTCTAGTATCAATGTAGAAATGCTTTGCTGATCCAGAGTGCAAAGCAATAACTTTTTTCACAATTAACCCTCTTTCCGATTAATTTAACCTTATCTCACTATATCCGCTACTTGACTCGCATTTGCAAACAGCTTGGACCCAGATGAGACGCCGAGTATAACTCGGCGTCTCATCAGAATTTAAGCTGTTTAAAACCCCGATCAATAGTTTCTCAAAAGCTCGAAACGGACAAACTGTAGCAAACTCACATTTGAGCAGACATTATTTTTTCACAGTTGGTTAAGTGTTAATGTGCTATTTGTCTGTGTAGGATTCTGTTTTATAATTCAAACCATGAGCTCTCAGCAGTAAGCAGTTAACCGACATTTCATGTAAAAGCTTATAACCAGCATAGGCAGCCGTATCAAAATTAATTATGCAATTTAATCTATCCCTTTTTGAATATTCATGTAAGAAATAATGCCATCATGAATATGTATTAGCTGAATGTTAACAACGGCCTATGCACACATACTGTTTTGGGGACTGGTAGAAAGTACAGAGTCAGTTTATTATATATTTTATAAAGAAACAGAACAGATCCTGATCAGACGACTCCTACAGTAATCGTCTGATCTAGTATTATTTGTATACAGTAAAGCCTCTCAACAACAGTCACTCACCAAGTGCCTGATTCACGATTTTTAGACAAGCGGTAGCTAAATGCAGAACGGAAGTAATGCAGTAAGCACAGACGTTTTCTGCATTACTTTTCAGCAACAGAGACACAACAAAGGGACACACACAGAGACAGAGAGAGCGATACAAAGAGAGAGAGAGAGGGGAGAGAGAGAGAGACAGAGAGAGAGACAGAGACAGAGACAGAGACAGAGACAGAGACAGAGACACAGAGACAGAGACAGAGACAGAGACAGAGAGACACAGGGAGAGACAGAGACAGATACAGACAGAGACAGAGAGACACAGGGAGAGACAGATACAGATACAGAGAGATCGAAATAGAGAGACAGAGAAAGAGAGACAGAAAGAGAGACAGACAGATAGACAACAGACAGACAGACATACAGACAAACAGATAGACATACAAAATGTCATACAGACAAAGACAGACAGACAAATAGAGACAGAAAGAGACACACAGAGAGACATAGTGTGTGACAAACAGAGACACAGAGAGAGACAGACAGAGGTAGAGATAGAGACAGAGAGACGAAGGCAGAGTGATAGAGAGAGAGGATCAGAGAGTGCACACATTTGGATTATTAATATTTATACAGTGTGTTAGTATTAGTATTTCTAACATGAATATTCGCTATATATGGTTGAAGAGACAGTACTGTGTTGTAGTAGTATATGTATATACATGCTACATGTATACACGTATAACATCTGTATTGAATACATTTACATTATACAGTAAACCCCATCTAAACTGAACTTGTAGCAAAGAACATTTCGATATTTCTTTAGGCAGGTACATGAGTGAATACAGCGTGAAAGTCATGCTGAAAGTTCCTTCGGGAGCTTTCTGCATGACTTAGACCCTGCATTAAGCTGCAATTTGTCTTACAGCCCGGCATTGATGCTAAGTTTAATGCCGTGTTTAGAAGGTGTCATACTGTTTACGTCGGTTGGCCATAACTGGTAACAGATGTTTTACATGCGTGGGTCTATATTAATAAAAAGACAATTTATGCAGTTTCTAAGGATATATTATGGTAAATATAATTATATATCGCTAGACGGTAATTTGGTGAGAGGGAAAGCACCTAAAGTTGTGTGCGTGAATTGCAGAACCTTATATTAACCATTTACTCCATAACTACGAATAACTTCTTTGGAAAACAGAGTAGACCCAGATCAAACGGTTCATAAAGAAGCCGTCTGATCAGGTTCTGTTGTTTCTTTACTGAATAATATGCCTGTACATGGATATACAGTGCTCCCTCTCTACAACGACACCCTTTGGGATACGGAGATTGTATGTGTTGTTCAGAGGGAATTGTTATAGGGAGGGAAAATAAAACATAATTAGCTTCCCAGATAAGGTGTATTTCGAGAACTAAAACCGTTATGCCTCTATCAAACCCTATGTTTTGACCATTCTTTAGAATCGTCACAAAGTGACGATTCTAAAGAGTGGTCACAACATAGGGTTTGATAGAGGCATAAATAAAATATGATGGAAAAGGTTGTTTCTGGAGACTAGTTGTTTCTGAAACAGTGACATGCGTTGGTGTAAGGAGGGAATCGTTATTGAGAGGGCCGTTGTAGAGAGGGAGCACTGTATGATTCTACAGTTGCTACCATGGCAAAGTATTCTTGTTTTTCATGTGTCATTATAAGATTAATCCAATTACTATCCACGAAGTCATTATTTCTTACATGAATATTCATGAAGTAAATGGTTATTAATAACCTTTTATAATCCATTTATACCCACAATACGGCGCATGGGGCCTAACCAAAAGCAGTGTAGATCCAGAGTGTTCATTTTTCGGTATATCAATTTGTGTCAAAGGGTTTAATCAACATGTATTACTTTCGTGGAAAATCCTCAAAGGAAAATGTAACATCTTGGGCGAATTTACAGTAAATAATAAGGAATTAATGGGTTAATTGATATAAGACATAATAACGCATGAATATTGGTAATTAATATTAATATTAATTAGCTGATATCTATAATGTTATATACGATAGACCCTGCCTTAAGCGGCCATCAAAAAGATCTAACTATGGTTCTGTTAGGTAGGTGGTAGCTTAATGCGGGTTAAAAGTAATGCAGAAAGCTCCTATAGGAGCTTTCTGCATTACTTTTGCCCTGAATTAAATAACTATCTGCTTTTTAATACTCATATGATCGATAAATGAAATTTAATGAATTGCCGCTTTAGACCGGTTTTACTGAAAACATAGGACTAGTTGGACATGGCAAATAATGTAGATTCAATATCCGATCTCTTCTTTGTTTCATAAGCAAAGTTAGCAGACCGTGGTCAGACGGCTTCTGCAGGAGCCGTCTGATCTGGGCCTACTCTGTTTGCATTCTATAAGATGACGCGTTAATGAAACGAAACCGCCGGAATAACTTTCACTTTCGAAGCGTAATTAAGGTCGTTGGTTCGATCGTAGGGTGTGTCACAAATGGGGCTCTACTTTTGTTCTTTGAATACAAAAGGTAGACATTTCTTATCTTAAAACAAATGGTAGAACGTTCATATCTTAAAACAAATGGTAAAAAGTTCGTCCGTGGTATCTGAATTAAACGATATTTATTTCGACGAGTGTTTGCTAAACATGCAGACCAGGTTAAAGGTCAGAGTTTGCATGCACCCTTATTACCCTAAGCAATCAAACACCTAAATTAACATCCTCTGTCCATGGGTTAGACAATTTCGCACCATTTGATACATTTAAATTAGAATGTTGTACGTAGTAGTAAATAGCGTAGACCATGACCACACCGCCCATTCAGAAGCAGTTTGATCTGGGTCTGCACTATCTTTCCGAAATTCCTAGGATGATGAGAGTAACTGCAGAACTAGGAATTTGGAAGATAACCCCAACCTAACTGACATGCGATTCATAACAGACTAACTTAACTCTTACAATGCTGATTTTTCAAATTGACTATTCCAATATTCAAACAGGTCAAGCTTATGGTGAATATTAAGGGATTTTTCTAAAGAAAAGTGTAACATGACAAACAATACAGATGTTCTAGGAACACATTCATCTGGGTCTACGCTGTTTGCAAGGGACAATAGTGACTGGTGTCCCGCACTGTAAGGGTTGATACGCATTGCCTAAAGCCCGCTGTGTGCAGTTGCACCACCACGAGACGCTGGCAGTTACAGCATATGAGTGTAATATGAGAAATGTCAGGGGGAAAGGAGTACAAATAGGCCTATGACAAAAAAGTGAAGACATAAACACGAAGTTTTAGCGGTTGTATGTGATAATGCAGATAAGAGTCGTTTTCAAGAAATCTAAGTAAAGTCTCTGTTAACCCATTCCCTCATATTGACGACTTTTGACGACTCTGTAAAAATCACTTTGTGAAACCATTGTGATAAATAGAGCATTTGCTCCTATAGGAGCAAATGCTCTATTTATCACAATGGTTTCAAACTACAAAATTCTAAAAATTTCCTTTTCTCTAGTTAATACTCCTTTTCGGTAGATTTATTCAAATCGGTTGGATCTAAAAATAGCCTATGAGGTAATGGGTTAAACCCTATCTTGCTGCTACTCATTAGAATTGCCTCGGTGAAGCGAACAGAGCAGACCCCCGGAGAGGCAAACAGAGCAGACCCTCGGTGAGGCAAACAGAGCAGACCCTCGGAGAGGCAAACAGAGCAGACCCTCGGTGAGGCGAACAGAGCAGACCCTCGGTGAGGCAAACAGAGCAGACCCTCGGTGAGGCAAACAGAGCAGACCCTCGGAGAGGCAAACAGAGCAGACCCTCGGAGAGGCAAACAGAGCAGACCCTCGGTGAGGCGATTCTAATGAGTAGCAGCAATATAGGGTTTGGCTGAAATATTATATATATATAATGATATATTTTGACTGTCAGACTTCAGAACTACAGATAACGATGTGTACCTACATTTTGTAAATACTAAAATGGTAATTTCTCCACGAAACCCTATTAGTAGGGGACATTTTTCGAAATTTTGTTACCTGGTTTACAATGACGGGATACTTTCAGATAATGAAGAGTATGACATAACAACCAAAATAAGAAGGGTGGCAGCATTGTGGTACAATTATAAAGCACTAAAATTTGAGTTTCCATGGCAACGGCTATGCCGTAGAAATAAATACACCAAGATCTCTTAATATCCTTTTAACTAATGAAGGGATTTTAGTATAACTTTATAATTAAATGACTATTATCACGGCAATGTTAAAAATATAAGTTTTAATTGATTCCCTTTAAGGTCAATGTCATGGTTAGGGGTCAAAGGTCAAATTTGAGCTTTTTTCTCTGTTTCAAGACCTTTTCGTTCTATAATTTTACATTAACATTGGTATATTTAAGTAAAAAATGGCACAGATATTCATTTAAAAACGGAGATGACATTGACCACGGGTTTTATAGGTGTGTCAAGGTCAATGTCACAAGTAGAGGTCAAAGGTCACATTTTAGAAGTCAAACATCATTTGTTACTAATTTGTAAATGGTGAAGTCCACTTGTTCTACATATGTGATGTATTTCTAATAACTGTGCAAGATCAACATACTAAAACAATATCCTCTACCAAGGACGTTGGTACATACTGCCAATGTTAAGGTCACAAGTAGAGGTCAAATGTCACATTTAAGAAGTCAAAGATCAAATTTGTACTTTTTGTGCAATTTCAGCACATTTTCCCATGTATGTGATGTATGTTTTGTAATAAATGTGCACATACACCTTACTAAGTCAATATCCTCTACCAATGACTTTGGTACATATTGTCAATGTCAAGGTCGAAAGTAGAGGTCAAAAGTCACATTTGAGAGGTCAAATGTCAAATTTGTACTTTTTGCGCATTTCAGTCAATTTTTCTACCTATGTGATCACTGATGTATATTATAATTACTGTGCACAGACAATATCCTCCACCAAGGACTTGGTACATAAAATCAAGGTCATTGGAAGGGCAAAGGTAAAACTTGGAGAAGAGACATAAATATAATGGTTATACACAACAGTTTAATGATATATACAATTTTAAATCAATAAATTGTACCTTATAACGAATTATGTCAAGAAACTCTTCTTTCAGCATTTCAGATAATATCATCATAGTTAGTTTGCGCCTTGATAACGTTTAAATGATCACAATTTTCTCAGAAATATCAACTAAATGTGTTTTTTTCAATTTCATTAATAACTATGACTAAGCACATATTTACCGAAATCACAAAAGTGCTGTAATCATAATGTTAAATATCACAAATAATTTAAAAATCATTAATCACTATCACCGACATTCAAAATCATTTTCAGACAATCAAAATCATCACAGACATTCAAAATTGTAACAATAACAAGGTACATGTATCAATATCTTAATAGTGGCATTATTATGCCCCCCATCAAAGAGGGGTTGTGTTGTTGTTTTTTCATTGTCTGTTTGTTGGTTGTTTTGTTCCCAACTTCAATGTTGGCGACAATTTTGTAGCTATTGCACATACATACTTCAATCTTAGCATGGATATGCAACTTATAGAGGCAAAGATATTTAGGGGTGACATATCTAGATCAAGTTCATACATCAATGTCAAATGTCAAATTACTGGACAAATTTAGATTTGCGATAAATTTGTCACCATTCAAAATACATCCCTCAAATTTTGCATGCATTTGCAACTTATGGAGGCGAACAATTTAGTGGTGACTTTTTAAGGTCAATGGTATACATTATGGTCAAGTGTCAAATTACGGGTCAAACTTATATTGGTGATAATTTTGTCGTCTTCAACATACATCCTTCAAACTTGGTATGCATGTGAAAATTATGGAGGCGACCATTTTAAGGGGTGACCTATTACGGTAAAGGTCATACATCAAACGTCATATCGGGGACATTGTATTTCACAAACAGATTTCACAAACAAATTTCGTTGTTTTTAAATCACAATGTGTGTATACCACAGACATTATTTACAACATGTATACACATTAAATTTGTAATGTCAGTAGACTGTATTTTATTTGAAAAAGTACAATAACAATTGTCTTTTGCGGCATATGTTCAAGTTTTCTTTGAAAATTAAGGTTGGTTTGTTAAAATTTTCATTTAAACTCATCTGTTTTGAAACACCAAGAACGAAATTGATTTTAAACCAAATAAGCAGACCACTGTCAATATGATACGATCTAATAATGTATCGGTAGCCACATTCATTCATTGAATATCGCAAAGTTGATTGTGGCCAAATACAACTAAGCTAACACTAAAGGTGATTATTACAACTAGAGTTATCACTAAAGGTGATTATTACCCCTGCCCGCCACCTTGACACAAGATGCATTGACTTCAACACAAGAGGCAATAGCTCAATAATCCTTTCATCCACTCAAATTGCTTATGAAAAGTAACAAAGGGGAATAAATCCCTCAAAAATGAATTTAGAGTTACAGTTGACTACACATCCTCTCATCACCCTCTTTCCATATATAAAGTTCCACAATTGTGCCTACAATACTTGAGAAGTTATGCTCCAGACAAACAAATTGCTTCTAAAAAGTAACTATGGGGAATAACTCGCTCAAAAATGAATTTAGAGTTACAACCCTTATTGACTGCACATCCTCTTATATATAAAGTTGCACAGTTATGCCTACAATACTTGAGAATTTATGCTCCGAACAAAAATTGCTTCTGGAAAGTAACTAAGGGGAATAACTCCCTCAAAAATTAATTTAGAGTTGCAACCCTTATTGACAGCATATCCTCTCATCACCCTCTCTCCATATATAAAGTTTCACAGTTGTTTCTACAATACTTGACAAGTTCTGCTCCGGACAAAAAATGCTTCTGAAAAGAAACTAAGGGGAATAACTCGCTCAGAAATGAATTTAGAGTTACAACCCTTGTTGACTGCACATACTCTCATCACCCTTTATCTACATAATATGAAGTTTCACAGTTGTGCCTATAATACTTTAGGAGTAATGCTCCGGATGGACGGACGGAAGGACACACGCGATTCCAATATAATCCCCACTTCTTTAGAGGTGTGTGTGTGTGGGGGGGGGGGGGGGTGTATAATTACATATTTTGTCCATGTCAGTTTATTGCATACTTAAGCAGCTCATAACTATTGAAAATCCAAGTATTTTCATAAGTTCCGTGTGTTCAAATATCACACGAACACTGACAGCTAGCTGAGCATTGAAGAATCGCTTCGTACACGAGTCTCATGCGCACAGTGTAAGCTCCTGAAATGCCTTCACGACCAAGGGCTTGTCTGTCAACAATGTATGAGGGAGGGCCAACCAAACAAAGCTCAGGTGATGGAAAATCAGTTTGGCAATTCAGACATAAATACCACATGCTGTCACTGTTTCAGCTATTTTGGTAGCGTCACCAAATGATTATTCCCATCAACTTATTTCGAAATCTGACCATCAGTTTGTAGAAATATATTCTGAAAGTGGGAGATCCGTCGAAAGCATAATTAAGTAGTAATGCGAAAGGAGAAAACTGCAGACTCGGTTTTATTGAGTCTGTTCGTGACTAGTTTTTAAAAATGCAACACTACTCATGCCCCCCTAGCACCGGCTTAAGCAGTATTCAAATTTCAAAATTAATAACATAAAAACTAATGATCCCGAAGGACCAGTAAGTATAACAACACTGAGAATTTAGATATTGTTTTCAATTGGTTGTCATGGCAACCAGAGTTCCGCATGGTTTTAAACCATTTTAGCTATTTTGGGAGGTGGTTACCTAATGATTATTCAAATTAAATTATTTTGAAGTCAGACCATTGGTTTTGGTGAAGAGGAGATTTAAAATTTTGCTATGTTTTCTGTACAGATAAACATGCCCCGTCCCCTAGCGGCCATGTTGTTTCAGATATTGTCATGATTTAGCTACTTGGAAAGATAGTCACCTAATGATTATTCCCATCAAATTATTTTGAAACCTGACAATCGGTTTCGGAGAAGAAGAGGTTAGAAGAATTTTTTTGGTTGCCATGGCAACCAGAGTTCTACATGGATCCACATTAGTTTAGCTATTTTGACAGAGAATCACCCAAAGGCCATCCTTGGATAGTTTCATTACATTTGACAATATAATTTTAGAGGGGATATCACTTGAAATAAAATACTGACGACAGACGACACACAATGGACGATGCCTGACGATACATGATGATCACAATAGCTCGCATTGACACGTTGTGCCAGGCGAGCTACAAATAGACAATCTTCTTGAATCGACTTGTCTGTTTGATACAATGATGGAAAGAACTTGATAAAAATAGTAAATAATTCGAAAATATTGTGCAAAAATCGCTAAAAATAGTTCTTTTTATAGCCGTTGCCATGGTAACAAAGGATATGTTTACTGTTAATTTGTAAATAAAATGTTCCAACAATAATCACATGGAAGACCACACCAATACTTTATACAAATAACAAGACAAATATGTTGTAAATAGAAAATGTAGGCTTACTTTATAATTCACTAGAAAATGTCAATTTTAGAACCACAAATGAATTTCATATTATTTTAAGAATATATTTGGTTGCCATGGCAACCAGATCTGTGTCCCAGAATGTTAACATAATATTTGCGTAATTTTGTAAGTAAGTAGCGAGATCTTACAATAATTCATTATTCAGACATTTAGAAAAAACAATAGGGATTTGTTTTTAAAAAAGTGAAAAATTGGGCAACATTACATATGTCATTGCCATAGTAACCAGTCATTGATGAAAAAATTATTTTAATTTAATTTCAAATCAACACTAGCCATCTCCCATTTCCAAAGGATAAATGATGGGGATATATTTACATCCATAAGCAAACTGGCAGTCCTTTTAAATTCTGTATATCATTTTGAAGTTTGTTGCTATGAAAACCACGATTTCCACCAGAATGTTATTGGGAATGTTCTGCCACCCTTCTAAAAATGTTAGGTAAGGTGTTAAGTTTATATATGTAAAATATGGAGGTATTGTAAATCAGGTAACAAAATCTGCCAAAATCAGGCTTTTTGTCCCCTACTATATACTGTGATTCTTTAGAATCGTCTCGAAGAAACGATTCTAAGGAGTGGCCACAGTGTAGGGTTTCGTGGAGAAATAAAGAAGGTATGCTTGAGAATGTTTAAACTTCCGCATCTTATATGGAGCTCTATACAGTCAGATACGTCATATGAGGGTTATATGAGCAATGTCAGAGGAGAAGGAGTACAGACTGGTTAACAGTATAGACCTAAACATGCGTCACGTGATCAAGTTCCTCGGTGTCTGAAGTGGCAGTAGGCAAACAGTTGATCTTTAGCGTGTTGAATAATTTTGTTATCGATAGAAAATGTCTTCTAATTCATATTACAAACAACGCATTTAAGAAAAAAGACCATATTGACGCATACATAAATGCGTTAAATTGGCCCCGATTGTGCAACGCACTAGGAAAATATTATATTGTTTTCATTTTTTCAAAATGACTTTCACAAACGTAACCAGACTATCAAAAATGCTGGACCCGAATGTTCTATCGACGTCTCGTCTGCCATGTTTAATGTTAAAAGCTATTGAACAAGACAGCTGACATTGTCCAACACCGTTTGATAAATATCCGAGAGTTTCCTCAGCGTAAAATTATTTAGTATAGACTTCGCATCTTTAACTCTTTTGGCGCCAAATTTAAAAATGTCGTCTGCAATAATAATTTCATATTATATACAATTCTAAAACTAAATAATAAAGGTATATTAGTAAAACATCTGTTTTTATAAACCTGTATGCTTGGACTGAAATGATACAGAAAACAGTGGAGTCCCAGGTCAGATGCCGCCTTGAAAAGGCGGCATCTGTCCTGGGACTGCATTGTTTTCAATGGTGCCAACAAGCGACATTGGCGCCGAAAGAGTTAAAGCGGCGACTGGCATGGCTCTGTACTGTTTGCAAATACTAAAGGTTGTTTTTTTTTAAAACAGAACAGGACTCACCTATATAAGTGTATATTGTATCTGTTAACCCTTCACTCCATAAATACGTCTTTCTATGCCTATGCAAACAGAAAGGACCCAGACCAAACGAGTATTGTACATGTAGGAGCCGCCTGATGACGGTCTGCTCTGTTTGCTTTTGAAATAGAATATAGATATTTTCTACAAAGTTTGCCATGGTTAAAAATGATGTGGTAATGTGTCCATAATACAATATCATGTTCAAGATGTTACTATTTATTTCATAAATTATTACTCAAATACTGTATGAAACAGAACAGTCCCCTACCTGGTCACTGATAAACTGCTTAGTTTCCATGTCGAGAAATTGTATTCTTCAGTTTGCCTGACTGTACTTAAAGTCTTTAACTCTTTCGGCGCCAATGTCACCTGTTGACATCATTGAAAACAGTGCAGTCCCAGGTCAGATTCCGCCTTTTCAAGGCGTCATCTGACCTGGGATTTCACTGTTTTCTGTATTATTTTAGCCCAAGTATACAGGTTTTTAAAAACAAATATTTTACTAATATACCTTTATTATTTAGTTTAGAATTATATTTAATATGAAATTATTATTACAGAATTTTGGCGCCAAAAGAGTTAACCCTAAATAATTACTGTATGATTAGTAACCCTTTCCCTCATATAAACACATCTTCACGCATCTGCAAACAGAGTAGACCCAGACTAGATAACGATCTGTCCTGCTTATAGATATTCATAGAACTGACTATGCAACTTCAACAACAGTGAAAAATCCCTTTTCCTTGTGCAATTTCATTGATTCTGATCTTGAATATTCATGACATATTGAATAAATGTTAAACAGGGAAAGGGTTAATTAGCTGTATAATAAAATTATTAGCTTCAATAAGCAAAATATGTCCGCTAAAACAGTACACGTTTGACATTTTTGTTAAAAAGCAGTAGTGATTCATTCGAATACAATAAAACCTTGATCTTCAATTTTCTTAAGAAGAATTGAGATAATAGGCAGGTAGATGCTTAATGCAGGGTGTAAGGCATGTAGAAACCTCCTTTAGGAGCTTTCTGTCTGACTTTCACCTTGCATTAAGCTGCCGCCTGTCTGACAGACCGGTTTTGATACTAATTGTAAATACAGTAAAACCTCTCTATAACGGCCACTAAATTACATCAAGTATTTTGTGTTAAATACAGGTGGCTGCTTTAAGCAAGGTGAAAGTAAAACAGAACGCTCCTACAGGAGCGTTCTGTTTTACTTTCACTTTGCTTTAAGCAGTCACCTGTCCTAAATACCAACTAATGAACGCACTTTAGTGGCCGTTATAGAGAGGTTTTACTGTAGACATGTTTTACTGCATTGGTTTTGAAAACAGCCAACATCTAATTTTGACCGGAATCAAGGAATCGAAACTTTGACTACACCATTGCCAATTTCTTGACAATGTCTAGATTAACTTGAGCCGCTCAGCAGACGACAGTTAAAATGCAGACGATGGACTATCTTTCAAAAGAGCTGAGAAAAGACAGTTATTTGGCAGTGTACCATCTGCTACACAGCGGTCGTATGAATATTTGATCGCCAACTTCATTCCACGGTTTTAACCAGTATTTGACAATCGTATCCCTCGGCTAATGTCGGCTCACACAATCAACACAGAAACATACAATAAACTCTCTTTATAATTATAGACTCAGACTCACAAGCTCAACATAGTGGTATACAGACCACTATTGAGACCACCTCATATGCTCAACATAAAGTCATATTGTAGAAACCCTCTTTACACCGACTCACTAGCTTAACATAGCTCTAGACACGCAGTAAGCCCTCTTTACACCGGCTCATTAGCTCAACATAGAGACACGCAGTAAACCCTCTTTACACCGACTCATTAGCTCAACATGGAGACACGCAGTAAACCCTCTTTACACCGGCTCATTAGCTCTACATAGAGACACGCGGTAAAGTCTCTTTACACCGGCTCATTAGCTCAACATGGAGACACGCAGTAAACCCTCTTTACACCGGCTCATTAGCTCAACATGGAGACACGCAGTAGACCCTCTTTACACCGGCTCATTAGCTCAACATAGAGACACGCAGTAAACCCTCTTTACACCGGCTCATTAGCTCAACATGGAGACACGCAGTAGACCCTCTTTACACCGGCTCATTAGCTCAACATAGAGACACGCGGTAAAGTCTCTTTACACCGGCTCATTAGCTCAACATGGAGACACGCAGTAAACTCTCTTTACACCGGCTCATTAGCTCAACATAGAGACACGCAGTAAACCCTCTTTACACCGGCTCATTAGCTCTACATAGAGACACGCAGTAAACCCTCTTTACACCTGCTCATTAGCTCAACATAGAGACGCACAGTAAATCCTCTTTACACCGGCTCATTAGCTCAACATAGAGACGCACAGTAAACTCTCTTTACACCGGCTCATTAGCTTGACATAGAGACACGCAGTAAAACTTCTTCCCAACGACTCACTAGCTCAACACAGAGCCGCGCAGTAAACTCTCTTAACACCGACTCACTAGCTCAACATAGAGATGCCAAGTAAACTCTCTTTACAAGGACCATGAGGACTCACTAGCCCAACATAGAGACATCCAGTAAACCCTCTTTACACCGACTCACTAACTCAACATAGAGACACGCAGTAAATATTCTTTATACCAACTCACAAGCTCGGTATTGAAGCATACAGTAAACCCGATGTACAACGACCAATAAAGAGAAACATAATATGCAGGTTGTAGCTTAATGCAGAGCTCCAGTCAGATAGGATGCGTAAATATCAACATTTTTAAGAATAGCTTCTTTTTTCTCCAGTAAACCGTATATTGTGACCACTCTTTAGATTCGTCTCGAAGAGACGATTCTAAAGAGTGGTCACAGTATACGGTTTGGTTGAGAAATGACGATTTTAGTATTTGGGTACGCATCTTAACCTGTAGTTCTGATTAATGCACACTAAAACTACTCATAAAGCCACCATATGAGCGTTCTGCATTACGTTCGCTCTACAGTAACCTGCATTCAGCTATCCGCGACCTGCGTTGTATTTGCAAACAGTCTGGATCCAGATGAGATTCCGAGAAACTAGGCTTCTCAAAGGGTCCAAACATTTTGACACATGGTCAACAGTTTCTCTAAAGCTTGTGTTATGCCACTTGTGCATTTTTCTCAAAATATGCATATTTTTTATCACTGCAGGTTAAGGTTGTACATTAGAGACTATCTTAAGTGACCATTCATTTATTGAAGACAGGAGGTTTAAACAGCAGGTGGTTGCTTAATTCAGGGCAAAACTAATGCAGAAAATTCCTATGGGCCCTGCATTAAGCTACCACCTGCCTTATAGACCCATGGTCATACCTCTTTTTGACGTTCGCTTATGACTGGTTCTACTGTACTTGAACAAGACGTCTACTTGGCACATTTGCAAACAGAGAGCCCGTCAACTGACCAAGGTCTATTCTGTGTGTGTATGGAATAAAATGCATGTACAGTAGAACCCCTCCAATGCGATCACTTAATGAATAAACATGGGTGTCTTTATAAGCAGGTGGTTGCTTAATGTAGGACGAAAGTAATGCAGAAAGCTCCTGCAGGATTAACCCTCATTTTAGTGATCGCATTAAAGGGATTTTACTATACAGTAAAACCCCGCTAATGCGACCACCTAAAAGAGGTATAATTATGGGTGCTAGATGCAGGTGGTAGCTTAATGCAGGACAAAGGTAATGCAGAAAGCTCCTAGATGAGCTTTCTGCATACTTTTGTCCTGCATTAAGCAACCACCTGCTTATAAAGACACTCATGTTTATTCATTAAGTGGTCGCATTAGAGGGGTTTTACTATAGTTCTTATTCCACAGTTTCTGCGATGGTCAAACTATTCAGTGTCCATATGACATGTACAAAATTAATCTAAATTATATTCATAAAGTAATAATGTTTTACATGAATAGTCATGCATTAAAGGGGTTAAAGAGTCTGTCTGTTTCAAATTCTAAAAAAAATCAATGACAGAATGCGTTTCTCCTTTGTCTAATGAATATCGTTCGTGCAGGAAGTCATTACGCAAAAGCTGCTTATTTTGTAAATTGATAATACCACGTTTCACTGGATGTTGTGTGATTATCAAGCCCTGTTTCGTGGTAAATTATTCTCAGAGGTGTAGCAAAAGTGAGGATCAGCAAGAAAATCTGATTAAACCCTTTGACTGTTGAATTTTCACGGTGGAATGGTCCATCACTGTTAAATGGTAGAGCCCATTCAATAGGAAAGAGACTAATTGACAGGAGAAATGTGAATGACAAATTGCAGAGGGATCCTCTGGGAGACATTTGATCTGGAATCTGGCCTGTTTGTAAATGCCAGCACCCTCGATCATCGTATTTAACTCATTCACTGCCTATGCCGGATCTGTTATTGCATATCGAGGGCTTGGTGTAGAACTATTCTAACTCCTTCACTTTGCCGGAAATTACTGAATAGTTACGATGTTTGATCCTGCTGATTGCGATTTGACCAATAATCCAGATCAGTCAGATCCAAGATTTGTCACGCTTTTAAAAGTACGGTAAAACTCGATACGACGATATTTTAGTAATAAAGAATTTATGTCTTTGTAGGATGCAGGTTGTGAAGGTCATACAGAAAGCTCCTAGAGGAGCTTTCTGCATGACCATCACACTGCATTAATCCTTTCCCTGTTCTATGTTTATTCCTAATTTCAATACCTACTGAATATTCATATGCAAAGTAGCTATAAAGATATAAGGAAGTTGGAACATTTTAGACATTAAAAATAGCAAAGAAACAGATCTATCAAATTATATTAGCAAACAGAGCAGACCCTGATCAGACGGCTCCTATAGGAGCCGTCTGATCTGGGTCTACTCTGTTTGCAAATGCGCGAAAACACGTTCATATGATGGAAAGGGTTAAGCTGACGCTTGTGATAAAGATCAATAAAGGTACGTAAATGAGTGCTCGTAGTATCGAGTTTTTACTGTATGTAGAAAACTAAGTCTTGTGATGTTTAGAAATGCAGGAGACGGATGGTTGAGCACAGAGTACTGGTCATAGATTAATAAAGGTAGATCTACTCAACATTGGCCACTTCCGACTTGAAACTTTGAGAAACAATTGACCTGGTCAAATAGCTTTGAACCTGATTAGATGCCGTGCTACTCAGAATCTCATCTAAATCCAAGCTACAGGTATTTACAAATGGGGGTCAGGTTGCGGTTACCGAGAAAAGCGTTAAGATTAATTAACCCTTCGCTTGCTATTCCCATCAATATACCTACCTGTAAATAGTGAAGACCCAGATGAGACAGCTCCTACAGGAGCTGTCTCATCAGGCTCTGCACTATTTACAAGTTGATTGTGCAACTAGTACACTCCACATCAGTGATTGCACAGAAAAATAATTGTAGATAGTGAAGATATATGTAATTATAAACAGGGCATGGATAAAGAAGAAGAAATGTATTTTAAAATTCAGCAAGAGAAGGGTTAATAGTTCATCGACATTTTCACTGGCACTAGATCGAAAAAGACTACATGTAGTTTATTTATAACACATAGCACAGTTGTAGTATGATACTATGTGCTATAAATGATATTAGAATTAGAATCTAAGCCATTGATTTAGCTTTACTTTGAGTCTCTTATTGTCTGGTCAATTTAAGCTTAGTATGTACATAACCCTCCCAATTTCCAATTGTATACTATTTTGTCAGTGAAGTCTCTTAAGAGTGGCTGACCTTGTACTAAATCAATAGCGTATACAAGAGGAATTGTGTCAGAGTGGAGCACTGCAATTATGGTCCTTAATCGTTTACAAAAAAAACATCTGTCTGCTTCAATTCTCAAGTACTGGTACATTTTCAAACGGTCTAGATTCTGAGATTTACAAGTAGGACAACATCTACGTGCATTGTAAAACCATTTTAAACTAGACCTTTAGCAAAGAAGAAATATACAGCAAGACTCCTCTAAACTTGACGTTTAATTAAGTATATGTAACGGTAATGGAGACAGGTGGCAGCTTCATGCAGGGTGAAAGTCACGCAGAAAGCTCCTGTAGGGACTTTCTGTATGACTTTCACCCTACATTAAGCGAGCACCTGCATAAAAGGGCCTAAACCATTCTTTATTAAATTTCCGGTTTAGAGGGGGTTTACTATAGATCTTTTAGCCATGCAGCTACTCAATACAAGATGAATGTCTTGCAAAAGATTCCTCTGGAATCTTTCTGCATGACATTCACCCTGCACTAAGCTGCTATATTACAGCAAACTGTATTTAACCCTTTCCCTATTCTATATTTATTCCAAAGTTCAATGCCTATCGCATATTCTTAGACAGAACAATTATAATTAAATATGGAAAGTGAAACATTGTAGCCATTTTAGAAAAAAAGAAACTGTTACAGGTCTATCAAATTCCATTACCAGAGCATGGCTAATCAACCCTTTGTCCATATGCCATTAAAATGATACAATTAATATTCATGATCTCATTATTTCTTTAATGAATATTCATGAAGTAAAGGGTTAAAGACCGTCATTGATACTAGTTTTAACGTTTTACTGTTTCCAAAGTTTTTCCCATTGTGTTGAAATAATTCCAAGGTCTTATTTATGTTGTTTTTTACATCTTTATCAATCTGTCTGCTACAGTTAATGGCAAAATAACCCCCATCGTGTTAAATGTGTCAAATCAGACCACTGTCTGCTGCATTTAACACTTTCCCTGATGAACATTAATGCCTTTATTGATCACTTTGGAGATAGTCATTAACTTTCAAGGGAATATTTGGTATTCATTAACTTTCAAGGGAATATTTTATATTCATTAACTTTCAAGGGAATAGTTGGCCTTGATTAGATATATATAGTTCTTATCAGATCTATGAAGTTCCTATAGGGAGTTGTCTGATCAAGGTCTATGCTGTTTGCAAAGGAGTCTTAAGACGTTACTGTGCGGTGGGGGAGAATTACAACATTGTTTGGATTCGCCTATGTTATCGGAATTTATCGACCTAGTGCCAAGGAGTTTGAGATGCTGAGCTTCTCGGTGTCGCATATGAATTCCAGCTGTTTTCAAATGTCAATCACGTGGCAGTTAACAGTACAGTAGAACCTGTCTGTCAAAAAAGAGGTATTTTTATAGGTCTGTGAGGTTGGTGATAGATTAATGCAGGTCAAGACTAATACAAAAAACTCCTATATGAGCTTTCTGTATTACTTTAGTCCTTGCGTTTAACATTACATGTAGTCATTTAGTAATCATGAAAGAAATAATGACGCATTGGTTACATGTATGTGTTACAGTTAAACCTCTCTTAACCGGAATTCTAGTAGAGAAGAATTTAGATATTTTAGGCAGGTGACTGCTTAATGCAAGGTGAAAGTCATGCAGAAAGCTCCTCTAGGAGCTTTCTGCATGACTTCCACCCTGCATTAAGCTGTCACCTGTCTCCAAGACCGATATTTATACTAGATTTAACGTCCGGTTAAGAGAGGTTTTACTGTTTTGTAGTTCTATTTTCATTGTAACACATGAACACAATATTTAGAATCAGGAGTATAATAATTTCATTAACAAACGGAGCAGGTCCTTATCAGATGCCGCCAACAAGAGCCATCTGATAAGGGTCTACTCTGTTTACAAAAGATTCAGAAAGTTTTATAAGAAAGAAATATTTGATATTCATTATGTACAAAGAGTTCACATATGTTAACTGTAGCTACAGATGTTGAATGGTACAAATACAATTGAACTTCGATATGTCGAACTTGGATAACTCGACCTCGGGATAACTCGAACTCGGGATAACTAGAAATGAAAGTTCGGTGTTTCCAAAGTTTACAATGCAGAATTGTTCTAAATTCTATCTATATACATAACTAGAAACACATGTACATGTAAAAGCTTAATGCATGTCGAAAGTAATGCTGAAACTCCTACTGGGAAAAAACTCTCCAGACTAGAAATCGGATGACCCTTGAATTTCGATATATCGAAGTTTACTGTAGTTTCAACCCTTGAAATGCTGATATAGTCCATTCAGTATGAAAAGTGTAATCATATGCGTGAGGAGTTTGAATGATAAACAATGGGGATCTTAACCAGGAGTCATCTGATCTGTGTCTACACTGTAAGCAAATACCAGTACACTCGTACTGCATTCAAAGGGACAAAACGTCATGATATCGGTGTTCAATGTAAAACGATACACGAACAAAGCTACGTTAAATGATTCCGGTTTTATACAAACAGTGTAGACCCAAATCAACCTATTTTGACTGCACGTTTAGCTGTGCTAATAAACGTTACGTGCGTTAACCCTTCTCTTGCTGAATTTTAAAATACATTTCTCCTTCTTTACCTATGCCCTTTTGTATAATTACATATATCTTCACTCTGTACAAGTATTTCGCTATGCAGTCACTGCTGTGGAGTGCACTGGTTGTACAATCAACTTGTAAATAGTGCAGACCCAGATGAGACAGCTCCTGCAGGAGCTGTCTCATCTGGGTCTTCATTATTTACAGGTAGGTATATTGACGTGAATAGCAAGCGAAGGGTTAAGTGCGTTAAGTGTTTATTTACTGTAGTATTTACTGCACTGACACTAGTCAAGTTACGAATATACTCGATTAGGTTTCCATTTCCCTGTCGGAGCTGTCTGATCAGGGTCTGCTCTGTTAGTTCATGGAAATATACATATCTGATTCTAGTTTTTGCCATGACCAAACAATCTTGTTTTTATATACAATTATGAAATGCTGCTAATAAATATTCATGATGTCTTTATTTCTTACATTGATATTCATCATGTACAAGGTTAAATATACAGATGCCTGAAGTGAATTTTACAGTAAAACCTATCTTAACCGGACGTTAAATTTAGCATAAATATCAGTCTTGGAGTCATGTGGCAGCTTAATGCAGGATGAAAGACATGCAGAAAGCTCCCCTAGGAGCTTTCTGTATGACGTCAATCCTGCATAAGGCAGTCACCTGTCTAAAAGTTTCTAAATTATTCTCTACTAGAATTCCGGTCTAGATGGATTTCACTGTATTTCCACACTGGAGAAGTCAATCACGCACTAATCATGTGTGTTCCGTCAAGGGTTACCATTATGATTTATGTTCAACATACAAATTGAGCGCACTTAGTACTTTGGGAACTGGAGCAAAAATACTGTCCGCTTATATCCGAAAACCAGTTACCATCCGAACTAAACTCTCTGGCATATTTAAATTACTCGGTATCAAGGTTGAGTTAACCCTTTCCTCCATGAATATTCATGTAAGAAATAATGACGTCATGAACATAAATTAGATTTATGTGTTATAGCAGCACATGGACACAGGAATTTTTGGTCATGGCCGAAACTGTATAACGATACCTATAGTAGATCTATATCATAAGCAAACAGAGTAGACCCTGATCAGACTGCTTCTACATGTCTACTCTGTTTTCAGAGACATAGAAAGCACTGGCACTAGACTGAAAACGTCTATAGTTTATTTATAGCACGCTGTACTCCGATGTATTAATAATGTACTACATATAGATGCTATAAATAAACTATAGTTGTTTTTTTTCTTTCGATCTAGTGCCAGTGGTAGAAAGGCGTAATTATAGAGTAAAGGGTTAACACCCCACTGTTTATGTCAACAGTGCTTTAAACTGGAGACGCTAGCATTTTTAAAATGGGATGGTCCATGAATCTTTAATCATACAGCCATTTCGTTACGATAGAGTATGGACTTTGAATGACATACAGTGCAGACCCTGATTAGAGGGCCCCTTGAGGGACCCTTTGATCTGGATTTACACTGTTTGAATATATCGAAAATACGACAGTTTGCAGACGACAATATTTGGAAGTTGAATATTAAATGGTCGCCATTTATATGTTTGCAGACGACAATATTTGGAAGTTGAATATTAAATGGTCGTCATTTATATGTGCTGCTGTACCCGTTTTATTAACCCATTTGCCGTATGGACTTTTTGTAGAAACAACCTCTTTGATTTAATATACTAAAAAGGAGCAATAACTAGAGAAAGGGAAATTCGCAGAATTGTGTAGTTTTGAAACCATCGTGATAAATAGAGCATTTGCTCCTGTGCTCTATTTATCACAATGGTTTCACAAAGTGACCTTTACATAAGCGTCAAAAGACGTCAATATACGGGAATGGGTAATCCTTTCCCTTTTGCATATTCATGTAAATAATAATGATATTACGAATATGTATAAACAGAACGTTTATAATGGCAGATGTACATACACACGGGATGTTTTGGTATTGATATGAATTGTAGAGTCAGATCTATTATAAGGTCATAAACAAACACAGCAGACCCTAATCTGACGGCTCCTATAGGAGCCGTCTGATCTGGGTTTTCTGTGTTTGCAAAGGTGTGAAAAGGCGTTTATAGGAGGGAAAGGGTTATTGCCGCAGATAATTATGCCATAATATACGAGGCTACTCAGATTAGCCTTTTTATACCCAGTGCCCCTAACAAGGGACACGTGCAAGCGGGGTATATCCAGATCGCACAATTAAATCCTGTTTGAGCCCTTTGACCAGTGTCTGCACTGTTTGCTCAATATTTTCAACGCAAAATAATCTCCTAGATTCTACCCTACTGTTGTCAATTGAATTCGCTCCAAATATTCAATTGGACGAGTACATTTAGATGGTTGGGGTATAGGATCATTTCTAATGCAAACGCACTTGTTAGGTTAACGGTTGTCAACATATTATGAGGAACATGAGACTAGCTATGATATAAGATAACATGTTTACAGTGTTGAAATGCAAATCATGAAGGTTCAGATTTCAGATTGCATCCGCCTTATCAGAAAATATAGTAACACCTCTCATAAAAACATGGCATTGACACTTACCGCGACTTGACTCGCATTTTCAAACAGCTTGGATCCAGATGAGACGCCGAGTAACTCGGCGTCTCATCAGGATCCAAGCTGTTTGAAGCTCGGTCATTGGTTTCAAAAAACCTTGATTGAACCGGAAGTAGTCAAACGTGTACACACTTCAAATTTAAGCTAGATTTATTGTTTTTCATAGTTAAACTTTAACCTACTAAAGACATGTCTTCTTAAATTCTGATAAACCCTTCCACTCATGTAAATTTGTTTTGGCGCATTTGCAAACAGAGTGGAACCAGATCAGACGGCTTCTATACGAGACGTCTGGTCATGGTCTGCTCTGTTTGCTAATGGAATTTGAAAGATCTGTTTCCTTACCTTCTGAGATGACTCCGACGACCCAGGCTCAATATTTCATTATAACTATTTTGTCCATGAAGATTCACTGCAGAGACATGTCATTTATGTTTTATAAGATAACAGAGGACCCTGGTCGGACAGCTCCTACAGGAAAAACAGAGTTTGTATGAAGGAATGGGTTAACAAATAAATATGGAGGTTTATATTTATAATATTTGGTTACTTAATTTTTTGCATGTTCTGCGCGTCCTTATTTGCAAACAGCTTGGATCCTGATGAGACGCCGAGTTACTATGTGTCTCATCAGGATCCAATCTGTTTGACACCAAGTCAATAGTTTTCAAACTGCTCAAAGAATCCAATGTAAGTAAATGTAGTTTTAACCCTTGCCCTGCTCTTTATTTATTCTAAGTTACAATACCAACTGTTTCCACCAATACAAAAGAAAAAACTTGGTTCATAGAACTACGTATACCATTATAACTAAACTCGTCTGATAAATATTAAAGTTATTAACCCTTTACTCCATAAATACACATTTCTACGTCTTTGCAAATAGAGAAAACCAAGATCAGACGGCTCCTGTAGGAGCCGTCAGATCAGGGAAGGCTCTGTTTGCTTATGATATGATATAGATATGATTTTACAGTCACTGCTTTGGTAAAAAATACATGTGTACATGTGCTATTTAACAACTATTGTAATTAATATTTATGATGTCATTATTTCTGATATGAATATTCATGGACTAAAGAGTTAAATGAATTATCCACAGGGAAGGGTTAAGTGTTCGCCATATTAAAATACAGTATAATCCCGCCAATGCGACCACTTAATGAATAAACATGGATGTCTTTATAAGCAGGTAGTTGCTTAATGCAGGACAAAAGTAATGCAGAAAGCTCCTCTAGGAGCTTTCCGCATTACTTTTGTCCTGCATTAAGCTACCACTTTCATCATTCACCCAGAATTACACCTCTTTTAGGTGTTCGTATTAGCGGGGGTTTACTGTATATATATAGGACCAACAAGAGAATGACAATACCCGGTAGATACTTGTACGTCAGTGAGTGTGATACAGCGACTGACAACAGAATAACCCTAGGGTATATGTTGTTATTATAATAGATTTCCTGGATACATGTTTACAATACGTCACGTTTTAGTTGAGCCTTTACTATAACAGGAACTTTGTTCCCTTGTTCAGGATTCTCAAGTGTGCCATCAACATGTACGTAAAGCTCAAAATCGGGCTGATCGCAGATTCCATACAGGATATATCGGTAACGTATATATCTGTATTCTATTTTTGGACTGGAAAGCTCAGAAAATGATAGGATGACAGCGGATCATTTGTTCCCAGAAAATATCGAATCACGATTTTTCTTTGCTTCAATTTTTTTTGTCTAAAATATGTTGCACACCCGGAAAAGTGTATTAGTCCTTTGAATGGTAAATACAGTTGAACCGGTCTAAAGTGGTCATCATAAAGAATTCCAACTATGGGAATGTGAGTATGGTAGTAGCTTATAATGCAGGTCAAAAGTAATGCAGAAAGCTCCTATTCGAGTTTTCTGCATTGCCTTTGTCCTGCATTAAGCAGCTACCTGCTTTTAAGACTCCTATATTCAATAAATAGATACATGTAACTTGATTTAGACAAATTATGTAATAGTAAGATTTTAAGCACGATCTACAGTAAGACTTGTCTATATTGGATACCAAAATAAGTATCTATAAGCTAAATGCAAGATTAACGTCATGCAGAAAGCTCCCATATGAGCTTTCTGCATTAAGGAAACACCTGCATTAAAATATCTAAACTCTCCCTTACTAAAATATTTGGTTTGGTGTCACTTTAAATGATTGTCACCAACTTACCTTCAGTTTAGTTGATGAATTTTGTAAGTTTTCTTGTGCGCATAATTCCTCGGAGACAGGTTCTGAAAATATCTATAATAAGAACTACACTGTCTGTGACAGCAGCAAGGCCTAGCTAGGCTAGTTATTATTTGCATAACTAACTTGTCGTCTGCTGTCATTCTAAAACCTGTCTTAAGCGTTCATCAAAAAGAGGTCTCAATCAGAATCCTGATCAGTTGCACCCTGTCACATAGTGGACTTTCCGTCTATTTATATATCAGGGCTGCCAAACCCTATATATTGCTGCGCTGCACCCTTTACCTGATAGAAGCGGCTTTTAGCGTGTTTGATTTATTCCTCCGCTGAAGAAAATAGTTCAAATTCATACAGTCATGAACATATTGCATAATAAATATTTTCTATATCCTAGTAGGTGGTAGCTTAAAGCAGGCTGAAAGTAAAGCAGAATGCGCCTTAAGGCGCATTCTGCTTTACTTTCAACCTGCTTTAAGTGGTCATATGTCTTCAAAACTAGAAACAGGCTATTGGGTAAAGGGTTAATAGAATCATCTCGGAGAGTTGTTTCTGATAAGCTGCAGCAATATATACATGTAGGTTTTGGCGGAGAGATAAGAGAGTTCGATAGATCAGTATACATCTTACATGTACATTGTACATGTATATACCTGTCCTAAGCGCTCATTCATTAATTGAGCATAGGAGTCTTAAAAAGCAAGTGGTTTCATAATACAGGACACAAGTAATGCAAAAAGCTCCGTTGTTCCTATATTAAGCCCCCACGTGCCTTACAGACCCATAGTTAGACCTATTTTTGATTGCAGCAATAAACCCTTTCTACATTATTGTGACCTGCCTTCAGTTACCACCTGGCTTAAAGACCCATAATTAAACCTCTTAAGATGGCTACTCGTGACAGTTTTACTTTATACATGTATCTACAGCCCTGTATACATGTGTGCTTATGTTGCTGTAGAAACAAGTAGTTACAGAATTCCTACAGGATATTAGCTTCGTTATTGGCACGATCACTTGGTAAAAATCAGATTTACGGAGACAAATTAGGTCGCGAAAACCCATTTTTCCAGAGAGCAAATGAAGCTGTAGGAGAAAATGTGACAGGATTTTGTCGGCAGAGAAACGTTTATTGGTGATAACTCTCTCTGCTTTGTTTGTGAGTTTGTGGTAACATTGGCAACCAGTTTTCAATCAGATGTGGCACAGAGTAATTATTTAAAACTGCACCACGCTGTCACATGCCCTATTGGAGAGCAGCGATTAATAAAGGTACTTTTAGTAATTTCGTTTCATCTACACCTCTTGGCGCCTTTGCAAAGAGAGTAGCCCCAGAACAGACGGCTCCTGCAGGAATCGACTGATCAGGGTCTGCTGTTTTTGCATATAAAATATGTATATAATTCAACAGTGCCTACCCTATATAAAAATACACTTGTTCATGACGCCATTTTATAAAAGACCATCATCTGATGACTATTCATAATCATTAAAACGTACATACAATTCATCAGGTAATGTTTTACACATAACGATACACAACAATAAGTTACAGTAAGAAAAACACCTACCTTTATTAACCAAAGAAATCGGACAAACTTAGACAAGTAGAGCATACCCAAAAAGTGCATACCCAGATCAAACTGTTTGTAAAGGAGTAGGTTGATCAGGGTCTACACTATTTGCTAAATACTACGTCAGTCTAATATATAACGTTATCAAAATGATGGTAAACTGATTTACAATAAAACCTCTCTAAACCGGAATTCTGGTACAGAATAATTTAGATAATTTTAGACAGGTGGCTGCTTAATGCAGAGTGAAAGTCATGCAAAAAGCTCCTCTAGGAGCTTTCTGCATGACTTTCAACTTGCATTAAGCTGCCACCTGTCTCCAAGACCGACATACATACCAAACTCATCGTCCAGTTTAGACAGGTTTTGCTGTATCTAGCTTTACAAACCCCGTTGAGAGAGGGGAGATTGGGTATCCGGAAATTGAGTATATAATTATGATATCAATTCGATAGGTATGTTGATATATAATCACAACCTAGAATACACACGGTACGTATGAACCAAGGCAGTAGAGTGTACAGTAAGACATCTGTTAAACAAATAACATTGTACATGTATAATGCAGTAGAACCTGTCTTAAGCGCTCATTCATTTTATTGAACATAGGAGTGTTGCAGGTGGTTGCTTAATGTAGGACAAAAGTAATGCAAAAAGCTCCTATAGGAGCTTTCTATATTACTTTTGACCTGCATTAAGCTAACATTTGCCTGACAGACCCATTATTAGACCTCTTTTTGATGGCCGCTTAAGACAGGTTCTAATGTATTATGTTTTGTAAGACTGCACTTATTTCCTACTGCAGTAAGCAGTCACGTTGAACTGTGTAAAGAAGGTCATGTGCTTCATGAATTCGTTCCAGTGAAAATTAGGGCCTAACACACCCATTTGCTTTAAAGGCACACATCGGGAGTTCATTTCGCCAAATTACTCAATAAACTACATCCACAAGCCACACTCACTCAATAAACTACATCCACAAGCCACACTCACTCAATAAACTACATCCACAAGCCACACTCACTCAATAAACTACATTCACAAGCCACACTCACTCAATAAAGTACATCCACAAGCCACACTCACTCAATAAACTACGTTCACAAGCCACACTCACTCAATAAACTACATTCACAAGCCGCACTCATATGCTAAAACATTACTATAATCTAGGCCTATCTTATTTTTTTTAGAAAATGTAAGACGTTTATACGACATGCAGTTGCCTATATACAGTAAAACCTCTCTAAACCGGACGTTCAATTTAGTATAAGTATCGCTCTTTGAGACAGGTGGCAGCTTAATATTGGGAGAAAGTCATGCAGAAAGCAGAAAGCTCCTCTAGGAGCTTTCCTCATGACGTTCACCCTGCATTAAGCTGCCATCTACCTAAAGTATTTAAATTCTTCTCCGCTAAAATTCTGGTTTAGAGGGATGTGACTGAATCAGGATTGGACTCGACCTATCATTAAAGGGCGAGAAGAAAAGTAACACATGGTCTACACAGTCAACAGCTCCCTCCCTCAAGGTTTCCCACTTTTGTATGACCGAGGCTAAAAATAAAGATCCAAACGTTAATATGCATACTACTATAAAGTGCATGTATTACATTTTATAATCGAGTTTCTTGAAGTAATAGATATGTTTAAGCATCTTAATGCCGAATATGTCCAACTTGTATACAGTAAAACCTGCATTAAACGATCATTGAAACGAGGTTTAATTATGGGTCCGTAAGGCAGGTAGTAGTTCAATCCAGGTCCTATAGGAGCTTTTTGCATTACTTTTGTCCCCAGCATTTATTAGCACCACATCTTAGCTGGACCTCTCATATACATTTGATTCTACAGTTGCTGCCAAATTCAACATCTTCTGTGTCATTATAAACATGCACCTAATTAATATGCATGATGTCATTATAACGTACATGAATATTCATGGAGTAAAGGATTAAAATTTGATTGAGTTTCTCCTGAAGCAATACAATGCATGTGATTGTTTCGTAATCAGTCATTTGTTTTGTTAGCAATTGTCTTCTTCAAGAATTATATTTATACGCCATGTTTTTCAAAGTTACATTTCTTGCATTGTCTTTCACAATCGCAACCAGGGTATCAAACAGTTTGGATCCATATCAGACGCCGAGTAATGAGTAATTGGTCGTTTCTTCTGAGGCAAAACTGTTTACAAAGGTTATCACAAATTTGCCAAAATCATGCTATGTGCTCCAGAACTGCCAACCGAGAATAGCTTTAATGGTTTTCTCGATGTAATTGTGGAACTGTCAGACAAAGCAGCTCTATACAAGTCTCCACCTGTCATTACCAATATAATCACAAGAGAAATTATGGATCTTGGATCCTTTTCAAGAATGAGATGGGCCAAAATATCCTATCTGTTTATTCATTTAGCATTAATTTGTTTATTTGTTTAGTTTCCTTTCTTTTCTTGAATGTATTTTGTTTTTATCGAATTACCAATCGCCACTAATTTGAGGACCCTAAACTCTTAGTGCATTACAGTAGAATTTGTCTGAAGTGGTCATTCATTTATTGAAAATAATTATTTTTCTTAAAAAAGAATGCTTACTGCAGGGCAAAAGTGCGAAATGTAATGCCGACAGCTCCTACATGTATAAGATCTTTCTGTGCTACCTTTCAACTGCATTAAGACACCATGCATCTGCCTTATAAGCTCATGACTAGATCTCTATCTATGGTCGCTTAAGACAGGTCCTACTGTATATGTAGGTTAGATATTTGCCTCTGTTCAGATACATTCCCTCCATGACTCTAAAATGCTGTGAAAATAAAATAATAACATATCTGTTTCTCTATTGCCATGTAGATACTTTTTCTTATTAAACAGGTTTAATACAACATCTTAATCAATTAAAATTCATGATTGCATAAATATTAATGAAATAAAGGTTTGACCTGTTTTTCGTATTGACGCCTTTTGACGCCACTGAAAAAAAGTCATTTTTGAAATCATTGTGATAAACAGTATGGATAAAACTGAGACACCGAGTAGCTGGCTGTCTCGTTAGGACGCAAACTGTTCCACCCTTCACTTATGCTTTTTAAAAGAAACCAAAAGGAAGTCCATCTAAAACTTAAAGCGGACGACAATGTCTGCATCTTCTACACATGCTATTTGGGGCCAAATTTTGTATAAACACATATTATATGACCCTGGTTCAATTCAAAGAATATACAGTCTGTCTATCTGTCTGTCTTTCTGTATTTCTGTTTGTCTGTCTGTCTCTTCTTTCTATGTCTGTATGTCTGTCTCTGTCTCTCCCTGTCTGTCTCTCTCAGTCTCTGTTTGTCTCTCTCTCTTTCTTCCTGCATGTCTCTCTGCTAGCCTCTCTGTCTGTCTCTCTGCATGTCTCCCTCTCTGTCTGTCTGTCTGTCAGTCAGTCTGTATATCTGTCTGTCCGACTGTCTATCTGTATGTCTGTCTGTTTCTGTCTGTCTGTCTCTCTCTGTCTCTCTCTGTCTGTCTCTGTCTCTCTCTGTGTCTCTCTCTCCCTTTCTCTGTCTCTCTGTCTCTTTTGTTTCTCTGTCTCTGTCTCTGTCTCTCTCTATCTCTGTCTCTGTCTCTTTCTCTTTCTCTTTTCCTCTCTCCACCATCTCCTCTCTCCACTGTCTTCCATCTCTCACCTCTCTTTCAAATTGTTTCTATGTGCAACTAATCTAATTTACTCATTCAATGTGCAACTAATCAAATTCAATCAACCAATGATAAACAGAGATATTTTTGTAAAATAGTATCTATTTTATTACAGGGTTTAAGATTAAATTTTGTCGAAAGGCCATGTGTAAAGAATCAGGACTGTTTAAATTATAATATTTACATTCGCCCTGCAACGTCCTTATATAACCTTATTCTAAAAAGAAAGTTGCATTTTCCCTTGAACGTTCATTTCAATACTGGTTTGGGTCGGTTCTCCTTTTCCAAGAATTCCGCTGTGTAAGCGCGGAGTAATACTGTACTGACCCAGTTATGACGTATTTTAAGATTTATCAATAGGGAATCGATACGTGACAATGTAAACATAAACACTCCACTTAATGAAACGTCAGCGATTAACGACGCCTTATTTCAGTACTTATGTGGAAATGTTTATTTTGCAATGCACGAATAAAAATGAAATAAATAAATCTGAATCAATGCTCTAGTAAAGTACAGCTTCGTCTTGTATGTCTGAGAACTAAGAAGTATCTATTACCAACAGCAAACAGGGCAGACCCTGATCAGTCGGTTCCTACATGGGCGGTCTCATCTGGGTCTACTATATTAGTACAACAAATGGCGACGTCAACATTAATTAGATCATCACGTTATTTGGGTCTACTATATTAGTGTAACATTTTTCGTCCGATCTGGGTCTACTATATTAGTGCGATAAATGACGACGTCGATCACCATTAATTAGATTCATATTCATTAATCACGTATTTAGTGGTGGTCATTGCAGAAAATGTCATGTCTAATTTACAAGATCTGAAGCAAACAGAGAAGACCCCGATCAGACCCTGACCAGTCGGCTCCTACAGGAACCGTATGATCTGGATAAAATCCTGTAATTGAACTTGTACATGATGATACAACACAGCATGTTGTCAATGGGTGTGAATCAAGTGTAGCAGACATTAACTGGAGCCCCCATGAGTTTAAAGCGTAAAACAGAAAATGGATTGCCATTCAAGCGGCCCTGAAAATTTGAAATGTGGCATCTTCTTACTGAGAATTATCGCTTGAATACATAATATTGCCAACTTTAACAGCCGTGGCGTATCAAAATATATTATCAAGTAATGAGTGAAGCTTATATAAGTCAATGTCCTTACCGTTAACAAAGAAAAATCCGAGAATAAAATCCAACGTTGTAACCCGCTTTTCGATCAAGCATGGTGGTTGAGTAAATTGTCTTCGACACCGCGACCTACATTTAAGAAGATGCTTTAATACCAACATTTCGTAAATATATATGGTTTGAAATATCTCGATAATCTTTTCTTTAAACATAGCTGGAAATTTACTGATTAAAATCTTGTATTCATTCTATATTTATAATATGTGTTTGGGACTATTTTTCATACCATATATAGAGATCCTACTACGTTAGAAACGAACCTGGCAACGACCTAGATAGCGGCTATTATTACGTGACCGGTAAAAAAAAATCCGTTGAAATATAAGAAATACAATGGAATATAAATATAAGAAATAAATGACGTGCTCCCGGTGTTCATGAGGTTATGCAACGCTTAGCTTTACGAGCAAAGATTCACGTGAAGCCCTTCGGGCTTCACTAACATTGCTCGTAAAGCTAAGCGTTGCATAACCTCATGAACACCGGGAGCACGTCATTCATTTCTTAAATCCTCGTTTATCATAATGACATCAGGAAGAAGTTCATTTTTTGTGATCATGGCGGTAACTGTGTTATCAGATAAATATTAATACATAAGCAAACAGAGCAGACCCTGATCAGACGACTCGTGTAAGACCTTCGTTTTTTAATAATGCATGGAATAACATATAAGCAGTAAACCCCCTCCAGACCGGACTTTAAAATTAGTATAAAACTGGTCTTTCAGAAAGGTGGCAGCTTAATGCAGGATGAAAGTCATGCAGACAGTTCACAAAGTAGCTTTCTGCATGCCTTTCATTCTGCATTAAGCAGCTACATGCCTTAAATACCCCAATTGTTCTTAAATAAAATTCCGGTTTCGTGGGTTTATACTGTATCAGGTAAAGTGTTAATCATTATGCATGAAATGTGTTTCGAATCTGTGTAAATCTAAAGGTGACACCATTCTATCTGGGACCATGCATGTGAAATGAGAGTTTAATGTGTGCTCATAGAGCACATGAGTTTTGTATTCATTCTTCTTCCATAGACATGTTGTACAAATTAACCCTTATTGTGTTAGGCTCCTCATAACTTGCATTGATCACAGTTTGAATTCAGGTGACTGAGGTCCAGATGAGGCGTGAATGTAAACATTTTCGACAATAACTTCTTTATTTCTCCACCAAACCCTATACTGTGACCACTCTTTAGAATCGTCTCTTCGAGACGATTCTAAAGAGTGGTCACAGTATAGGGTTTGGTGGAGAAATGGCGATTTGGGTAATTGGCTACGCATCCTTATACCTGCATAATGTCTCTATTAACCCTTATGGTGGAAGGCTGGTCATGACTTGCATTGGTCACAGTTTGGATCAAGATGAGACGCTGAGTAGTCCGGTGTCTGATAATGATCCACGTGGTCGATAGTTTCTGAAAAGTGAATTGGAAGGAAGTAAAATTGCAATGGATAGGGGTTTAAAGCAACTATGACGTGTTTTGAAACATGATGAATATTCATAAAAGAAAAATTTAAAGTCTTATTTATTAACTTATTGTTAATACAGTAAAACATCTCAAAACCGGACGTGGAGATCGGTACTCATATCGGTCTTGAAGGCAGATGGCTGCTTAATGTGGGGTGAAAGTCGTGCACGACTGTCACCCTGTAGTAAGCAGCGGCTTGGTTAAACCTATCTAACTTATCTAAAATTCCGGTTCGTAGGGATTTTACTGTAATTACCTAGGATTGCTTTGACTGTGACAAAAGCCGTGGGACATACCTATATTATATCATAAACATAAGGAACATACCCTGATCAGACCGTCTGATCTGGGTCTGTTCTGTTTGCAAAGGCGCCAAAAGGCGAAAGTAACGCCCCAAGCTTCCAATCGGCCGTTCTGTATTGGGCTCATTTGAATCCTAATCTCCACAGGAATGACTTTGTCACACGCTTGGCGTGACGTGTGATATTTGCGCGAGGACACTTTATTTCTAAGCAAATTAGTTACGGAATTGTTTCTAAGCAGATCACAATTCACGTAATCAAGGATGTTATGGCAGATATCTAATAAGAATTTCCTGGAAAACCATTAACATTCTTGTAAACATATTTGTCTTGGCTTTGCTATCTGTGCACCCGCATTCCATTTAGTTTATTAACCCTTAAAACTAATATTATCTGCAAAACGATTGTCGTCTGCTTTTACTCATTCCCTCCTACTGACGCCTCTTGACACCTCTGTAAAAATCATGTTTTGAAACCATTATGATAGATAGAGCATTTGCTCCATGGGAGCAAATGCTCTATTTATCACAATGGTTTCAGAACTACACTAATTCGTTTCCTTTTCTCTAGTAAATGCTCCTTTTCGGTAGATTTGTTCAAAGAGGTTGGATCTAAAAATAGCCTATGGAGGAATGGGTTAAATGATATAATGATTATGCAGTACAATCTAAATTCTAAAATGTTCCCTTTTCTATTAAATGCATTAAGACCTCCCTGTAACGACCACTAAAATGTGTTAATTAGTTGTTGGTATTTAGGGCAGGTGGCTGCATAAAACAGTGTGAAAGTAAAACAGAGCACTCCTATAGGAGCGTTCTGTTTTACTTTCGCCTTGCTTTAAGCAGCCACCTGCCTTTAACACAAAATACTTGATGTACTTAAATTAATGGCTGTTTTAGAGAGGTTAACTTTTACAGTGCTCCTTCTCCGTAGATTTATACAAAGAGATTGGTTCTAAAATATAGTCTAGGAGGGAATGGGTCAAGGGTGTTTCTCGATAAAGACACTTATGCAAACAGAGTAGACCCAGACCAGACGGCTTTTGTAGGAGCCTCCGATCACGGTCTGCTCTGTTTGCTACTTAAATTTAAATTATATATTTCTTTTTTAACAGTTCTGCCCAAGGGATAACACATCCTGTGTTCATAATATCAGCTAATTTATATTCATGAATATTCAACAGATAAAGGGTTAAGTCTCAAAAATAGTCCCTTAATTTGTTTGCGATTCACCCTTTACTTCATATAAATATGTTTTATGCATTTGGAACCAGAGTAGACCCAGATCAGACGTCTGCTCTATTTGCTCTACCAGGGTTTGTTCTATTTGATAATATAATTCGATTGATCTGTTTCTTTACTTTCTAAAACGGCTACAATGTGCCATCTTCCATATATCATTATAACTATTTTGTATTGACATTTGGAATATGCATAGAACAGGGAAAGGGTTAAACAGTGTCAGCGTGTCGCGCATCTTGTATCCGAAAGGGACGTTTAACCTTTCCCCCTCATATAAACGCTCTTTCATAAGCAAACAGAGACATCCCTGATCAAAGGGCTCCTCTAGGATCTTTCTACATGGCTTTCACCCTGCATTAAGCAGCCACCTACCTAAAGTATCTAAATTCTTCTCAACTAGAATTTCGGTTAAATGTGGGTTTACTGTATAAAACACGTGCATGTTGTTTGTTTCGTCTCCGCTTACATGTACTTTCTGAGATAAGAAGTAACATATTCAATACATTTTCCTATATGTACCCTAAGTATTTGGGCAGACAAACTTATGCAAATAGTGCAGACGCAGATCAAGCTGCTCAAAAAGGAATATTCAGGTTTACAGGAGTGTAGAGGTGATATTGAGTGTACTGGGTTTTATTTGGGACAATGTTGTTGTTTTCTTAATCCTGATTAAGCCCTAAGATGTATCACTGACGTCTGATTCTATACTGTCCCTCGCGTTACTTGACCATTATACTTCATGAATATTCAGAAAGAAATGATCATACCGAATGCCAATTAAGTGCTCGATGAACAATGGAAAAACTGTAGAATCAGATATTATTTATACAGTAAAACCTCGCTTAACCGGACGTTAAATTGAGTATAAATATCGGTCTTGGGGACAGGTGACAGCGTAATACAGGGTGGAAGTCATGCAGAAAGCTCCTAGAGGAGCTTTCTGAATGACCTTCGCCCTGCATTAAGCAGTCACCTGCCTAAAATATCTAAATTCTTCTCTACAAGAATTCCGGTTAAGAGAGGTTTTACTGTATCATTGGTAAAAAGAGGAAACATTGATTAAACAGCATCTGCGGGAACTGTCTGGTTTGGGTCGGCTCTGTTTCCAAAGTATGAAACTACGTATACATGGCGTAAAGGGTTAGAACATTTCGATAATTATCTTAAACGTAGTTAATGTATGAATCTCGAACAGTTTTGACCCTGTTTAGAGTCTCAGAGGTTGTCGATACCTGGGTCCGAAGTTATAAAACTTCTGAGTCTGAGTTAATTCTCAAGGACTTTGAGTAAGCTCGTTGAGATGCTTCTCAGTGAGCTCAGAGTCAAGCAAAACGTTTTATACCCTCATGGCCAGGTCTGCATCTGTAGTTCTGTACTGTTTTGTAATGCGAGTACAATTGCGATACGCACTTGATTACTGTGTAACTGATGCTTAACAGACATGTGCAATGGGCGTTTGTGATTTTATACGCACTTTGCTGTTGTTGCAAACAGTTGGATCCAGTATCCATGCTTATAAAACTTTTTAGTTGAGTCTGGGTTCGTTCTCAAGTTTTGATTGGTCCGATTTGAGCTTTGGCTCAAATCTGACCAATCAAAAGCTTGAGAACAAACTTAGACTCAACTAAAAGGTTTTATAAGCATGGAACCAGATGAATGATTCGGCGTCTCATCAGGATCCATGCTGTTTTTAACACGGGCAATAGACAGTTTCTGGACCCTTTACTTTGAAAAAGGAGTTTAAGAAGTTCTTGACCCTTTACTCCATAAATACGCATACTTTTGCAAACAGAGTAGACCAGGATCAGACGGAGCCTGTAGGAGCCGTCTGATCAGGGTCTGCTCTGTTTGCTTATGAACTATAGATATAATTGTACAGTTTATGAAATCTCCTGTGTCCAAGTGTTATTATAGCAATTAATCTAATACGTATCCAAGATGTCATTATTTTTTTTATGAATATTCATTGAGTAAAGAGTTCCACGTGTTTATCTATTTCATATGGTCGTTATAGAAATGTTTTGATGTACTGAAAGCAATGTTTTTCCTCCAAGGTTTCCAATATCACGGTCACAGAACTTCAAACTCATGGGGTTCTGATACAGTGAGGTACCGAGGTACTGAATGTCTCGTCTGTATATAAGTGATTTGCAAAGGTCATCACTGATACAGTAAGATCCAGACTAAGATGCCGAGTAAGATGCAGTTCTTATACAGTAATATGCCGAGTAAGATGCCGAATTAGTCAATCTCCCATCTGTATTTAATGTATTTAAGTGATTTGCAAACTCCATGACTAATACAGTTATATGCCGAGTAAGATGAAGTTCTTATACAGTAATATGCCGAGTAAGATACCGAGTTATTCAATGTTTCATCTGTTTCTAAGTGATTTGCAAAGGTCATCTCACACTCGTCTTGTAGACTATACAGTAGAACATGTCTTAACCCTTTCCCTATTCTATGTTTATTCAAAAGTGCAATACCTAATGAATATTCATGGACAAAATAGTTACACTGAAATATGGAAGGAGGAACATTATAGCAATTTTAGAAAGTAAATAAATATATCTTTAAAATTCTAATAGCAAAAAGGACAGACCCTGATCAGAACGCTCCTATAGGAACCGTCTGATCTAGGTCTACTCTGTTTTCAAATATATGAAAACGCGTTTATATGAAGGAAAGGGTTAAGCGGCCATTCAATGATTGAACATAGGAGTCTTAAACATACTATTGCTTGATATAGGTCAAAAGTAATACAGAAAGCTCCTATAAGAGCTTTCTGTACTACTTTTGACCTGCATTAAGCGACCACTTCCTCCTTGCAAATAACTAAAACACCACATACACTGTCTGCTATGTTGAATTTTATTGAAATATAAGAAACACAAATCTGGTTTCTTATTTCTTTATTTTCTTGTGCGTATATGTTTATCTTTACAGAATACGCAGTGCACTTCAACTAATTCGTTATATGATTTTATGGCGAAGATTGTGAATAAAGATATTTATTTATAGGCATATTTCAGTCGAAACCCTGCAAACAATATGTTGATATTTGAAGATTAACTGAAACTGCGCACATAATCACTGCTTTGCACTATGCATGCACTATTTTCATACACAGACAGTCAACATGGTTCCGTATTGCAACTAATAGTTCATTATACCAGAGCTACAGATAAAAAGTGCATACCCAAATGCTAAAATCGTCATTTCTCTACCAAACCCCATACTGTGACCACATTTCATAATCTAAAGAGTGGTTTTAGTATAGGGTTTGGTGGAGAAATAAAGGAGTTATTCTTGTAAATGTTTAAATTTACGCACCTGGGCTGGAGCTCTGCAGTGTACTTTGCGAATCAGAGGTAACAACGATTTAAAGAGGGAAACAGCACGCTCTATTCAATTTCAGAGTCATTTTGTTGGACACACCTATCACATTTCACATTTCCGTGCTATCAACTTGTGCAAAGTATGCGCTAATGATTATCTGTACTTTTACCCGTGAACATTTCTCACCCTGGATTTTCTACAAGTCGAACATAATTCTCCTAATCAGATATCGTTCCAAATGCATTTTGTACGAAACTCAAGACGGCGTGAATGGAAACTGTTACTCAATCATCGTAAATGTTTTCCGTCATCGAGCAGCTCTAAAAGTTTAGATTATTTGATATTTGACGAAATTCACGAGAATTTACTGTTCTCATGTTTTCTCTTTCATAGCATATCACGTGATCATTCTTAAATATCTATCCCTTAAGAGAGCGGGGTTCATTATGAAATTCAGGGCATAGTCACGTGATCAATACAGATTGTGCATGGTTTTAGATAAATGTCAGATTTCATAATTTGATGAGAATGGAAAACCTTCGGAATCTGTTAGTTCATCTGTACTCGCTCAAGTCGTGTTCAGGTTTAGTACAGCAGAACCACTCTAATGCGACCACTTAATAAACATTGGTGTCTTTATAAGCAGGTGGTTGCTTAATACAGAACAAAGGTAATGTAGAGGAGCTTTCTGCATTACTTTTGTCCTGTATTAAGCTACCACCTGCACATATCATCCAGAATTATACCTCTTTTAGGTGGTCACATTAGCGGGGTTTTACTGTAGTCACTCATTGATGAAAGTGCTGGAAGCATATCTGACCAGTATGTTGTATACCTTGAATATCTTTATAAATTTACACCACGAATTTTCATGTCAGGAAGAATGCCATCAATAATATTAATTAGATTATTTTTTATAATGACACATGGGAATGGCAAAGTTTGACAATATTAGAATCTGTATAATCAGATCTTTATTAATCCATATAATCAAACATAACAGACCCTCATCAGACGGTTCCTACAGGAGTCGTCTGGCCTGTGTCTACTTTATTTGCAAAGGCAAAGAAAAGCGTATTTATGGAGGAAAGGGTTATATTACAAGTACGGATTTCTTCCCAAACTTTGTTGCCGGTTCTTATGATTCCTGGGACCGCAGAATGTGAACGTTAACCGGAAATACATGTAGCTACATTGTTTTATAGAATTTCCCAGAGATAGATCTAACATATAGCGCACTGTGGACGAAATTTTGACACAGTTTGCTAATAGACGAGTCTCCAAATTACTTGGCGTCAGATTAATAGCCAATCTATTCTGATTACATTTTTGAAACGAAATTGGATATACAGCGCTATTGGGGATGTGTAAAGATCGTGAACAGTTTTAGATGGCAGTGGCTTGATAGGCTTAACGTCAGTTGGAATAATTGTGCATTTCTGTCATCCGGTCTCATGGCAAAAAGCGAATACAGTAAAACCCCGCTAATGCGACCACCTAAAAGAAGTATAATTCTGGGTGTTAGATGGAGGTGCTAGCTTAATGCAGGAAAAAAGTAATCCAGAGAGAGGAGCTTTCTGCATTACTTTTGTCCTGCATTAAGCAACCACCTGCTTATTAAGACATCCCTGTTTATTCATTAAGTGGTTGCATTAGAGGGGTTCTACTGTATATGGATTACTACCTGTGGTGAAATGCTACATCAGATGGTAATTGGATTCCGCGGTTAACCCTTTCCCTGTTCTACGTTTATTTCAAATTCAAATACCTACTGAATATTCATGGACAAAATAGTTATAATGAAATATGGAAAGTTGAACATTGTAGCCCTTTTAGAGCAAACAGAGCAGACCCTGATCAGACGGTTCCTATAGGAGCCGTCTGATCTAGATCTACTCTGTTTGCAAATGCGTTAATATGAGGGAAATGGTTACTCGCAGCATTGTGTGTAACTGAACAGGCGTAGTTCCACGCACCAGAACTAAATTGCATATTGTTACACCTTTCAACAATAGCAAAGGCATGAAACGAATTCGGCGCATATGATTTATTCCAGCAGTTTGAAGTCTTTGCCAAATTGGAGAACGAGCTACAGCATGTTGATAAGGAGACCAGGGTCCAAGGTTATACAACTTCTCAGTCTGAGTCTGAGATCATCCTCAAGCATTATCTGGACTTCTGATCAATCAGATAATTGAGTATGATCTCAGACTCAGGCAAAACGTTTTTAACGAGATTCGTTTTGACTGTGGTGTAACTGTCACGTTCCCATATTACTACTACTCTAAGTGTTCTGCCACACGGAGTCTCCATTCTCTGACTGTTTGTAAAACTGAATACGCCAATTTGGCATTTTTATAACTTTGAGCTAGACTGGCATAGTAGCAAATAATGAAGATCTTAATCAAAATGCTCCGTTCGTTGACATTTACATATAAAAAGTAGTAACCATTTCATATATCACCAGTACTATAACACGTACCTGTGTGAACCAACTATCGTTTGACAGTTACATATAAAGAGTGACCGGTTCATATATCACCTCTATTGTAACGCGTACCTGTACAGGAGCACCAACTACAGTAAAACCTCTCTAAACGGGAATTCTAGTAGAGAATAATTAAAATACTTATAGACAGGTGGCTGCTTAATGCAGGGTGAAAGTCATGCAGAAAGCTCATAGAGGAGCTTTATTCATGACGTTCACCCTGCTTTAAGCTGTCAACTGTCTCCTAGACCGATATTTACACTAATTTTAACGGTCGGTTTAGAGAGGTTTTACTGTATATACAGTGTGGCCAGCTTATATATATCACCTCTATACTGTAACTCGTATCTGTACAGGGGTACCTTTTTGATGTACCAACTATCGATTGACTCTATTATTTTTCTATATGTAAATAATTCACGAATGAGGCTTAAACCTTCAACTGATGAAAGTACATGTAAGGTATTATGACATAATGATAAAGCAGCACAACCCCTCTAAAACAGACGTTCAATTTAGTATATATCGATCTTGGAGACAGGTGACAGCATAATGCAGGGTGAAAGTAATGAAGAAAGGAAAGCTCCTAGAGGAGCTTTCTGCATGACTTTCACCCTGCATTAAGCTGCCACCTGCCTAAACGTATCGAAATTCCTCTCTACTAGAATTCCGATTTTGAGGGGTTTTACTTCATTGATGTACCAACTATCGTTTGACTCTTTTACTTTTATAGATGTAATAAATAATTCAAAAAATGAAGTATGCCTTGCATACAGTGTGTGTGAAACATAATCCATCAAATGATGAATATTCATGTAAGAAATAATGACGTAATTATAATACAATACCTCTAAAACACACGTTCAATTTATTGAAATAATGACGTAATTATAGTACTCCATTCGCAGTGTTGTTATACTTTCTGGTCCTTCGGGATCATTAGTTTCGATATCATTTGTTTTGAAAATTGAATACCGCTTAAGCCAGTGCTTGGGGACGTAAGTAGTGTTGCACTTTTAATTATTGCTCATGAAAAGACTCAATTAAACAGAGTCTGCAATTTGCTCTTTTGGCATTGCTGCTTTTGCTTTCGAAGGATCTCTTACTTTCAGAATTTAGTATAAATATCGGTCTTGGAGACAGGTACATGTAGCAGGTTAACGCAGGGTGAAAGTCATGCAGAAAGCTCTTCTATGAGCTTTCTGCATGACTTTCACTCTGCATTAAGCAGCCACCTGCCTAAAAGTATCAAAATTCATCTCATCTAGAATTCAGGATTTAGAGAGGTATTTCTGTATTAATTAAATCGGGAATGTGTGATATGATGGATGTCACACGGGCATGGTAATACAGTCGACAAGGACATAAATACTGCAGATTTTCAGATCTATATTATTTCATAAATAATAATTATTTAAAGCAAACAAAGTGATTCCTAATCTAGGTCATCTTTGTTTGCGAAGGCTTCTAAAAGTTTATCGATCAGGTAAAATGATAACCCTTTACTCGATGCCTTTCTACGCCTTTGCAAACGGAACCTGAACTGAAATAGAAGAGAGTGTACAGTTTCTGATAGGCCAAACATTTCTGTTCGCATGCATCATTATAAAAAATAATCCAGTTACTATTCATGATGCCATTACTTCTTAAATTAATATTAATGGTGTAAAGGGTTAAGCAGGCATTCCCGTTTTATTAACCCATTCCCTCATATGCCAGGCATTTCCCGTTTTATTAACCCATTCCCTCATATGCCAGGCATTTCCCGTTTTATTAACCCATTCCCTCATATGCCAGGCATTTCCCGTTTTATTAACCCATTCCCTCATATGCCAGGCATTTCCCGTTTTATTAACCCATTCCCTCATATGCCAGGCATTTCCCGTTTTATTAACCCATTCCCTCATATGCCAGGCATTTCCCGTTTTATTAACCCATTCCCTCATATGCCAGGCATTCCCGTTTTATTAACCCATTCCCTCATATGCCAGGCATTTCCCGTTTTATTAACCCATTCCCTCATATGCTATTTTAGACACAAACTCTTTGAATAAATATACTGAAAAGAAGCATTTATTAGGAAAAGGAAACCTTTAGAATTGTGTTGTTTTGAGACCATTGTGATAAATAGAGCATTTGCTCCATAGGTCTAATTATCACAATGGCTTCAAACAGTGACTTTTACAGAGACGTAAAATGGTGTCAATATGAGGGAATGGGTTAACTTAATTGTTTGTACATGTATTTATCATTAGCTAGATATCAAAGTATTGATTTTGACTCAGTTTATGATCAAGTCAGCTGTAATCTTTTATTCCAAGAAAATTAAGTGGAAGGTGCCTTGTGGATAAAGTGCTATTTCTATGGACTGTTTTATCGTTTGAATGTTCTTTTTTCTCCAATAATTCTTACGCACACTAACTGTAAAATAAACCAATTCCACATCGTGCCAGAATGAATGATTCTCAGGTTCATCCAAAAATCGTCTAACGAGGGAAAACCGCTACTTCGATGGCATTGATTAATAGCATAGTTCATTTCATTCAACCATGAATGTCGTCTGCTTCAATCATGTCGTCTGCTTTAATCCAGCCGTGCTGTCAGCTTCAGTCGTCTTGATTTAAATACAGGGCGAGACATTTCAAAGTTGCATTTATTTTCATTGTTTAAAGGTACAACATAACCTGTCTTAAGCAGCCATTAATTTATTGAACTCAGGGGTCTTAAAATGCAAGTGGTTGCTTAATGCAGGACAAAAATAATACAGAAAGCTCCTATAGGAGCTTTCTGTATTACTTTTGACCTGTATTACATGTAAGCTACCACCTGCCTTATAAATCCCAAATTAGACATTTTTTTGATGACCGCTTAAGAAATATTCTACTGTAATAGACTTCTGTCCAAACCTTTATTTCTGTTATTTTGATATCGTTCAATCTATCGTAGACGTGTTTCACCTTCATTCTGCTGATTCAAATCTCGTTACAGAAAGTATCGTATTACGTACTGTTGGACTTTGATATCTCAAACTAGAATAACACGAATTTCGGGATACATGTAACTCGTAGTAACACTTCGGTCCTTCCAAAATATACAACATTGAATTGTTCTAAAATGTATCGCTGCACACATCTAGAAATACTCATGACAGCTTAATGCAGGTCAAAAGTAATGCCAAAGCTCCTGCAGGAGCCTTCAGCATTACTATCGACCTACATTAAGCTGTCATATTGAGAAGGGTTTGAAGCTAGAAATAAGCTGACCCGAACTCCTTTATCTCGAAGTAATTTGTTTGTATATAAGTACTTGAATAGCTCTGATCTAATATTTCGACCACTAAGGGCCTTTTTCAAATATTATAATGTCAAAATACACGTGTATTCTGACATGATAATCTTTGCAAAAGGCCCTTAGTTGTCGAAATATTAGATCAGAGCTATTCAAGTATTCATGTATCATATTAATTCCCTTTTTGGAATATTTTCTTCATTGGTAATTTTGTTTGGTCACTTAAAGTTCGAGATATCAAAGACAACCTGTAAACAGATTTCATAACACAGTCTGTGCACAGCCAGACGTTAACGTGTTCATATGTCATTAATAAAACATAATCTAATCTATGAATATGCATGAGATAAAGGGTTATTGACCCGACGTTTAATTGTTGTTGTAATGTTTCATAATGAGACCATACAAATAAAATATAGTAGCACCTGTATTAAGCGACAATCAAAAATAGGTCTAATCGTGTGTTTGTAAGGCAGATGGAAGCTAAATGCATGTCAAATGTAATACAGAAAGCTCCTATAGGAGCTTTCTGTATTACTTTTGCCCTGCATTGGGCAACCACCTGCTTTTAAAGAGTTGTTATCTTCAATAAATAAATGACCGCTTAGGACAGGATGCACTGTAGACTTCAATTTGAATTGACAACTAGTGTCTCTTTGACCTAAATAATATATAATTATCAGGAATATTTAAACTTTCCCATAACCATTTCAATGACGGAAAGGTGTCACCAATGTCCTTTGCCAATAGTATAGACCTAGAGAATCCCCCCTTCATCCTGATCTGCACTGTTTGTCATGCTATACATTTCTTTAAAACAATCCCTTAATATTCACTATAAGTTTCATATGTTTGCATTTTGGAAAATTCAGCGTTGAAAGGGTTAACCGTTACCTTCATATAAATGCATTTTCACTCATTTGCAAACAGAGTAGACCCATATCAGGGTCTGCTCTGTTTGGTAATGGAATTTGAAATATTTGTTTCTTTACTCTCTAAGTGGCTACAATGTTCCACATTCCATATTTCATTATAACTATTTTGTCCATGAATATTCAGTAGGTTTGGCAATTTGGAATAAACATAGAACAGTGAAACGGTTAATACATTTCTACTGAAGATAGTTCTTCAGTACAAAGTTTAAACCTTTTATCACGACACACGTGACTGTACTGGCCTATAAATACAGCTTCGATACAAACATCATCTCACCAAGTCCAAGTTGTTTATCACTCGATAATAGCTTTACAAAAGCTTGTTCGAATCGGACGTAGTCAATATCGCACCATATCTACAAAGTATGCAGGCATAATGTTGTCACAGTGAGCTAAGTGTTAATGTTTGATACGGAGAGACATTTTGATGAATGACAAGATGCAATAGGGCGTCATATAAAACCATTTAATAAACTGCCAAGATATGCATCTTCTAGGTTCATTTTCAAAACAAGAAATGGTATCTTCAAATAGAGTAAACCCCCAATAGTTCGCCCAACACTAAAACAAGCAACAGTATCGGTCTTTAAGACAGGTGGTAGCTTAACCCTTTCGGCGCCAAATTTCTAATTGTCGTCTGCAATCCAAGTTTGTTAAATCATTCAGTAAAATAAGGAAATGAGATAAATAAATGCAAATTTCAAAAGAATAAAGCACATATATTGAAATAGAGATTGAGACAAATAGTGAAGTCCCTGATCAGACGCCGCCTTGTCTGGGATCTGGGACTGCACTATTTGTCGTGGTGCATGTATGCGATTGCGGCGGTGAAAGGGTTAATACTGGATGAAAGTCATGCAGAAAGCTCCTCCTCTAGGAACTATCTGCATGATTTTCATCCTGCATTAAGCAGACACCTGCCTAAATATCACCAACTTAAATTCTGAAGTGTCGAATTTTTACTGTAGTGAAATTTATAAACAACATGGCAATATTTGTTCTGCTAAAAATTGCCTTGTTATATAGATCTCTATCATAACCCCTGCAACCCGTCGACTTCAATAAATACAAATGTGATCTATTATAACATGCAATTGCTTATACCTTCTCCCTAAAGAAATAATGGCATTATAAATATTTTATTATCTGAATTTTTACAGTGGTATTTGAACACAGGAATGTGTGCTCCATAGGAGCAAATGCTCTATTTATGACAATGGTTTCAAAAAGCGACCTTTACAGAGACGTTAAAAGGCGTCAACATGAGGGGATGGGTTAATCGACCTTTCAAAAATATTCTACTTGGCATTGTTTTTAGTTATTGTTTTAATACTGATGATAGCTTAACCCTTTACTCCGTGTATACGTGTAAGAAACAACAATTCCATGACTATCAATTAGAATCATTTTATAATAGCATATGGTAACGGGAAAAGTTTGTCATGGAGAAACTGCAGAATCTTAGTTATATCATATCATAAGCAAACAGAGCAGACCCAGATCAGATGGGTCCTACGGGAGCTGTCTGATTTAGGTCCACCATGTTTGCAAATACATGCAAAATGCGTATTTATGGTGTAAAGGGTCAACCCTTTCACCGCCGATGTTGCATTAATACACCACGGCAAATAGTGCAGTCCCAGATCAGACGCCGCCTTAAAAAGGCGGCGTCTGATCTGAGACTTCACTATTTGTCTCAAACTCTTCTTCTATATCTGTGCTTTATTCCTTTGACATTTCCATTTATTTATCTTATTTCTTTATTTTACCGAATGATTTAACAAAATTGGTTTGCAGACGACAATTAGAAATTTGGCGCCAAAAGGGTTAAAGTGATAATCTCTGCTTGCAACTCAATTGTTTATATAATATGCTGAAAAGAAGTATATCGGAAGACACCCCCGATCGAACATGGCTGAAGAAGACAACACTTTCATGTCGATTTGCAGATGCATTCGTGTTTTTAGTTTCATAATTATTCGACATAAGTCGATAACTTTGTTGTACAACAAAACATATACGTATCGATGAAAACGGTTTATTTTATATCACAGATGCATTTTTCGATATAAATTCAAATCAACAACCTTCGTAAGAACGATTGAACATAAAAAACACAGCCAGCTCTCGTTACAACGACCACGGTTATTCTCACAGAAAATGTCGATGTAATGAACATTACGTTATACAGTAACACCCCTCTGAACCGGGCGTTCAATGTAGCATCAATACCGGCCTGTTAAATGCAGTTCGAACGTCATACGAAAAGCTCTTCTGGGAACTTTCTGCATGACTTTCATCCTGCATTAAGCTGTCACCTGCCTGACAAGATCTAAATTTTTCATTTACACATAGCATTTTTGCGCATCTATAAAAGTCACTTAATGAAACCATTATGATAAATAGAGCATTTGTTCCTACATGTATTTATCACAATGGTTTCAAACTACAAACTAAATTTTTCGTTTCCTCTAGTTAATGTTCCTTTTGGGTAGATACATTCAAAGAGGTTGGGTCTAAAATAGCCTAGGAGAGAATGAGTTAAAGAGAGTTTTACTGAATATGATTCCAAATATTCTTGTCAGTATAATGAATAATCCGTTATATCTAACGCCGTTATACTGAGTTTCCACTGTTTTTGAAGTTATTGAAAATATGCGTTTGTTGTATGGACTACTATTTTAATAAAATACAAGGAGGCAGGACATTAACAAAGTAGCTTTCTGCATTACCTTTGTCCAGTATTAAACAGTTATCTTATTTTAAGCTCCCATCCCCATGTTTTTTCAGTGAGTGATGACACAAAAATAATGAAAGCATGAATATTAATGAGCTGAATATTTTCAGCGGCATTGTGAACAAGAGAAGCCTTTACCGTGTCTGAACTAGGTCTACTATGCCTGCAAATGCGCGACAAAATGTTTGTATGGAGTAAAGCACACTCCAATTATAATCTAGAGCAATGGATGTAACATTTACATTTAAAGCAGACGACATTTGTCCAGCATCTGTTGAATACTGTGCGAGGTAATACATCAGACAGCAAGTGTTTGCCTAATCCAGTCTGAAAGAGATGCATCGATCGATCACACGGATCAAGTTGATTGAATATTTTCTAAAACCGTATTTGTATTGAGGTGATCTTTAACCTCCAGCACTCTACGGACGCATTGGTGATAACCTATGGAAACAGTTTGGATCCGGATGAGTAACACGGCGTATCATAAAGATCGAGACTGTTTTTCGGTCTAAAATATGTTTCCTGAAACACATGTAATACAACATTCTACTTATACAGAGGTCCAGATAAGATGCGTTTATTTTAACCCTTCGCTTGCTATTCACGTCAATATACCTACCTGTAAATAGTGGAGACCCAGATGAGACAGCTCCTGCAGGAGCTGTCTCATCAGGGTCTGCACTATTTACAAGTTGATTGTGCAACCAGTGTACTCCACAGCAGTGATTGCACAGCGAAATATGTGTACACAGTGAAAATATATGTAATTAGACAACAGGGCATGGGTAAAGAAGGAGAAATGTATTTTAAAATTCAGCAAGGGAAGGGTTAAGCATTGTTCAAGAGTAGCTCCTTTATTTCTCCACCAAATCCTATACTGTGACCACTGTTTAGAATCGTCTCTTCGTCTCTAAGAGACCATTCTAAAGAGTGGTCACAGTATAGTGTTTGGTGGAGAAATGCCGATTTTAGTATCTGGGTAGGCACCTTTATCTATAGCTCTGTAAATATAGGCTTGAAGTAGACGACATTATTTACAGACGACACTCACATAGAGAGCTAAGGGTTAACCTTGATTCAGTAAGTGTGTGTCTTCTGCAAATCTTATTGTCTTTTATAGACACTCTTTATCTTCCAATTATTTTAAAGAAGTACGACCAATCAATCAGTCGGGCTCCTGGAAATGCATCGATTCACCCAACCCCTCCTGGACAATCAAACGTCAATACCAGGATTTAGTCCAGATGATGAGAAAGGTTAATGAGATCAAGGTACAATAAACCTCCTTCCAAAGTGGAATTTAATAAAGAAGGGTGTATGCCATTTTAGGCAGGAAGCTGATTAATGCAGGGTAAAAGTCATGCAGAAAGTGTTCCTTTAGGAGCTTTCTGCATGACTTTCCCCTTACATGAAGCTGTCACATGTTTTAAAGGCAGACATTAATATACATTTCAATGTCCGTTTTAGAGAGGGTTTAGTGTTTTCCAGGTTTTCTTATTCGTTATAATATGTTACCATCTGTAGGATTGGATTGCGGTTTTGTGTTTAGAATCACTGCATAGTGTTTAACCCTTAGTCTGAGCAATATACTTTAACCTTTTTCACACCTTAGCAAACAGGGAAGACCCTGACCAGTTGGCTCCTGTAGGAGCCATATGACATAGACCTGCTCTGTTTGTTTATACAATTATACAAGATCTGATTACACAGTTTCTCCTAGTATCGAACCCTCCTGTGCCATCATAAAACAATCAGCTAATAGATATTCACGGTGTAACCGTTTTTGCATGAATGTTTAACAGGGAAGGTACAGTACAGATCTCGTGGAACTTTCGAAAAACGCGATTCATCGCGATTTTGACCTTTCGCGGGAAGAAATTATCTGCCGCGGATTATAGAAAATCACGAGGACCCATCGCATGTGACATCGCGTTTTGAATCTGCGACGGGTCATGGCGATTTTCAATAAACGTTATGATACATCGCGATTCTAACTGTATTAAAGAAATGATAACACAAATGATAACACAAATGCACATTGATGAGTTTACTGTTGTATTACATGTAGCATATGACTATTTGCCCAAGTGAACTTTAGAACACGATTTATATTATCCCATAAGCAAATAGGGCAGACCCTGATCAAATGTCTCCTGCTGGAGATTCCTTATATGGGTCTAGTCTGTTTGCAGAGGTTTAACCCATTACCTCATAAGCTATTTTTAGATCCAGCCACTTTGAATAAATCTACCGAAAAGGAGTATTAACTAGATGACAATTTTAGAATTCTGTAGTTTGAAACCATTGTGATAAATAGAGCATTAGGAGCAAATGCTCTATTTTTCACAATGGTTTCAACAGGTGACATTTGCAGAGGCGTCAAAAGGCGTCAATATGAGGGAATGGATTAAGCAACGCGTCTATATCAGCTAAAGGGTTAATTTGTAGCGAGGCTTGCGTTTTCATCCTAGATCAATCCAAAGGTCCACATAAGATAGGTAAATTAAAACATTTTTCAAGAATAACTCCTTCATTTCTCCACTAAACCCTATGTTGTGACCACTCTTTAGAAATCGTCTCGAAGACACGATTCTAAAGAATGATCACAACTTAGAGTTAGGTGTAGAAATGACGATTTGAGTATGCACAATTATCTAGTGCTCTGGACCAAGACATATTTATGTTAAAGGTTTAGCACTGTCTATTCATTTAAAGCAGTTAATACCCGTCGGAAACACTCGAAATACGAGTACATCGCATCATATATTTTCGGCAATGCTCAGCTAGTCCGAGATCACCGGAGGGTTGTATTAAGCACGACTTTGGACAAAGTTGCTGAAATTTGGTGGAACTGTGTCGTTCGTTACATGAAAACATCATATGTGAACATTGCCATAATGTAATTTTTTCGTTATTTTGTTGTTGTTGTTTTAAATTATGCGAATGTCGAACGTTGAATTGCCACACCTATTGGACATAATAGAAACAGTTTTGAAAATTGGCAAGTGTCTAACGTCGAATTCTTACATCATTTCGGCATCATACAGAAATGTTCAACGTCGATCTTCCATATTCCATGTCTAGACAAATTATGACATTTTTGTTAAAAGCCGGACATGGCATTGCGTGTTAACTTTCCGCAAGCTTACCCGAGGTGCTATATGACAGACGCTGATTTGGTACCGAATTATTCGAAAATATAGTATGACAGAGCGAATATACACATTAGCCATTCACTCTATAAATACACAGTTCTACTCCTTGGCAGACAGATGAGACTCAGAGCAGACGGTTCCTGTAGGAACCGTCTGATCAGGGTCTGCTCTGTTTGCTTATGTTATAATATAGACATGATTCTACAGTTTTTGCCATGGCCATACATTCCTATGTCCATGTGCTTTTATGGCAATTAACCTAACTAATTATCATAATTTCATTATTTCTTACATTTACCCATTTTCCCCATATAATGTAAGGAGAACTCGTCCAGATCTACTTTAGAACCCTTACATTTTACATATGGAGGGGTCACAACAAACACAATATTTTTGGAATAAGCAATCGACATTAAGTGGTTCAGCAAATTGTACAGACCCCTATCAGCGGATTCCTTCAAGAACCCTTATATGGGTCTACACTGCTTGTCCATGTCCCTTTAAAGGGACACCTGGCAGCAATGGGTTAATATTCATGGAGTTAAGGTTTAATCATTCCATTATTTCCTCACGTATTTGCTTTCAGAGTTGTCACGTCACTTTGTGTTGCGGGCGTACGGCATGGTGTCCATCATGCAGCTGTTCATGGGGCTTTTCCTGTTTGTAGCAGGTCTCATGGCTCTGAGACAGTCGGAGGAGTTCTATATACACAGACCGCCATACTATATAGCTGCCTTCGTTGTCGGCATGTGTGTAAGTATCAATCTATTTTGTGTTCCAAATTTCAACATTAGAAGCGTATTTTCGAAATCTATATCAGCTGTTTCTTTGCCGCCAAACGATATTTTACTTATTACAATTGCCTAGCTAGCTACAGCCATGTTCACTTTTCCGTGACACGTCAGGGTAACACCATAAGGATTTGTAAAATAGTCTCTCTATTGCCTAGATCACGTGCCCGAGTGACGTTCTGAGCCATGGCCACTAATTGTCCGGATGAAGTCCTAAGGAATTACAAAATCACTTCGTTAAAGCCGGGTGATACTATCAGACTTGATCACATGTCCAGCTCATGTCCTCAGCCTTGATCACATGCCAAGGTCACGTCACTTCCTCAGCTTTGATCACATGTCCCAGTCACGTCCTCAGTCTTGGTCACATGTCCAGGTCACGCCCTCAGCCTTAATCACAAGCCCAGGCCACGTCACTTCCTCAGCCTTGATCACATGTCCTGGTGATGCTCTTAACCTTGATCACATGCCCGGGTTACGTCTTCAGCAGCCTTGAACACATGCCCAGGTCACGTCCTCAGCAGCCTTGAACACATGCCCAGGTCACGTCCTCAGCAGCCTTGAACACATGCCCAGGTCACGTCCTCAGTCTTTAACACATGGCCGGGTCACGTCCTCAGCCTTGAACACATGTCCGGGTCACGTCCTCAGTCTTTAACACATGGCCGGGTCACGTCCTCAGCCTTGAACACATGCCCGGGTCATTTCCTCACCCTTGAACATATGTCCTGGTGGTTCTCCCTTAGCCTTGATCACATGCCCGCATGATGCATTCAGCACCGATGACTGTCGCCCTCACAATCATATTTTCTTAAATAGCTTTAAGACATCCGTATATTTGTACCTTAAAGGCATTGTTTTCATAAGACAAATATTTAGGCAATCTAAGTAGAAAATGGTTTTATATTTCTCCGCCAAACCCTGCATACTGCTACTCATTAAAATTGTCGGAGGCGATTCTAATGAGTAGCAGCAATATAGAGATTGACTAAAAAATAAAACAAAAATATAACAATATGCATCTTATTTACAGATAACAATAACAAACAGAGTAACCTACCCCCATAGCATGTTAAATGTTATAACTCTTGGCCCTTTAGTGGAATCCATTGCGACGTAATGAAGTTACATAAAGCTGGGGTGTCAGAAGCCCTAGGATCGAAATCTCACGGAAACTGTCTGACAGTTTAATTCCAATGTGTTGGTTCATTAGTGAGGTCATTCCTCTCCTAGAATTTTCTGTGTCTTGTCAATGAATTCTTCTTGAATCATGAAAATTAATTCCTAGCCTGCTAGAAATGGAGGTCTGCTTAACCCTTTCGCTGCCAATGCCGGACCTGTGATTACATATGCAAACCGTTTGGATCCAGATGAGACGCCGATTAACTCGGCGTCTCATCAGGATCCAAACTGTTTGTTACTGTTACTATGTTTTTGAAACAAACATGAAGAAAATCAAAAGAATGAAAATTTGAAGCAGACGACAAAGTTAGCAGACGACAGAGTTTGGCAGCGAAAATTTTGATTGATCTGTCACACGTTTTACTTATGCTCGATTCGTTAAACCATTGAAGAAACTATTGGCCGAGTAGCAAACAACGATTAACAACGTATGCAGACGTCGAGTTACTCGGCATCTGTTCTGTAAGCAAGCTCTGTGCAAATGCCAATCAGTTCGTTCTTAGCAGGCAAATGTTTGATCAATCCTGGTACAAATTACATTAGGCAATCTCTTCCTAAACTTTAATAAACTACACAAGGCGAGTCGATAATAGCATGGAGTCCTACTTACTAAAGATCGTACGACTGAAAGTATCGTAAGTTCTAACACACGACGATCACACCTGAAAGCTGCAATGATCGTATATTAGAACTTGCCATAATTTCTGTCGTACGAAGTTAGGCTAATTGCTACCAATTCGATTGTGCGACAATTGCAGTTATTCGAGTAGTAACGATTGTCGTAAATTACGACTTGTGATAACTTTGGTCTCACATTCTTTAATAAGAAGGGTCCTGTTGAATTTACAAACAGTTCTGATTCAAGTAAGAAAATTGGTAGCGACAGCTACACGGACTAACCATGTGAATGACCGAAGAGCAAGGGAGTAAGATTTGATTCCGTGTTGTACAAGAATAGGACTCGATCCAGAAATCTCTTGTTTTGTAATGTGGTCGTTCCATGCCCGCATTACAGAAGCGGTGACTAGGAAGTACAGTAAAACCCCGCTAATGCGACCACTTAATGAATAAACATGGTGCCTTTATAAGCAGGTGGTTGCTTAATGCAGGACAAAAGTAATGCAGAAAGCTCCTCTAGGAGCTTTCTGCATTACTTTTGTCCTGTATTAAGCTACCACCTGCATCTGGCACCCAGATTTATACCTCTTTTAGGTGGTCGCATTAGCGGAACTTTACTGTATAATTATAGTTAACGATGCCTGTTATTTCTGGAAGGCAAATCAAAACGTTTAATCTTTATCCCGCTATTGGCCACCAGACTCATATTTGCAAACAGCTTCAATCCAGATGAGACGTCCAATAACGCGACTTCTCACCAAGACCAAAGCTGCTTCACACACGATCAATAATTTCTGAAAAGCTTGTTCGAATCAGAACTAATCCAAATTACACCATATCCAAATTTGAACAGACATTGTTGTTTTCCTGTCGAAGAGATGATTAATTAACCCTTCTCTTGCTGAATTCTAAAATACATTTCTCCTTCTTTACCCATGCCATGTTGTATAATCACATATATCTCCACTGTGTACAAGTATTTCGCTGTCCAATCACTGCTGTGGAGTGCACTTGTTGCACAATCAACTTGTAAATAGTGCAGACCCTGATGAGACAGCTCCTGCAGGAGCTGTCTCATCTGGGTCTTCACTATTTACAGGTAGGTATATTGACGTGAATAGCAAGCGAAGGGTTAATAAGAAACAAGGAATGAGGCTGTTACTGGTGCACAAGAAACAATGACTGATGACAATGCACCAGCATTTGAGAATACAGTAGAATCTGTCTTAAGGCGGACATTCATTTATTGAACATAGGAATCTTAAAAAGCAGGTGGTTGCTTAATGCAGGGCAAAACTAATGCTGGAAACTCCTATAGGGGCTTTCTGCATTACTTTTGGCCTGCATTAAGCCGCCACCTGCCTTTCAGATCCATCATTAGACCTCTTTTTGTTGGTCACTTAAGACATATTCTACTGTAGTAAGGGCTAAATTATCCTTCTGAAAGAAAACAACAAAACTAGTATCTGGTATGCTACAACTTTTACTGCCGATTCGTTCAAGCCTTTGAGAAACTATTTTCCGAGTGCATGCCTTTATATTCATAAAATACGACTTTCTACGTTTTTACGAACAGAGCTGACCCAAAATATGGCCTACTATGTTTGCTTATGGAACAATACAGATCTGATTTTACAGTTTCGCTTCGGGACAAATTCCTTGTGTTAGTATGCCATTTTAAAAATTATTTTAATTTATATTAATGATGTCATGATTGTTTCACAAATATTCATGGGGTAAAGAGTTTAGTGATCTGTATTAACCCTTTTACAGGTGCTCACATGTGGATCTGATGCAAGTTTATAACCCTTTCCTCCATAAATACGCCTTTGCACGCCTATGTAAAAGTCACTTTTTCAAACCATTGTGATAAATAAAGCACTTGCTCCGTTGGAGCAAATGCTCTTTTTATCACAATGGTTTCAAAACTACACAATTCTAAAATGTTCCTTTTCTCTAGTAAATGCTCCTTTTCGGTAGATTTATTCAAAGAGGTTGAGTTTAAAAATAGCCTATGGAGGAATGGGTTAACTACTTCCTGGTTTTTCGATCAATCTAATGAGAAATTGTGGTTCAAATGTCAAAAGGCGCAGATGACTTGAGAGTAAAAAATCAGGATCAATTCTTGACTTTCTCTAATCAAATGCTTTCCTACTGCTGAAGACACTTAAGTGCCCTAATGAACTTATAGAACATGATAAGGTATGGAAGTAAGAAACAGAAGTATGTAAAAATATCGAAGAGTTTCATCAATCTGGTCTCACTGTTTCAGAAGCTCGACAGGGTTGTCTCCCTTCTATCAGTGTTACTTGGGTTAAAGCAATCCCTGGACTACGGAAACCATGGAGGGACATTTATTATCTATAATTTATAATTCATAATTTATTACTTGTACTTCATAATTAATTACTTATTAGTTATTTTATATTTATAACTACAAATTATATTACCTTGTCATATATGGGGTACAGTAAAACCCCTCTAAACCGGACGTTAAATTTGGTATAAATATCGGTCTTGGAGACAGGTGGCAGCTTCATGCAGGGTGAAAGTCATGCAGAAAGCTCCTAGAGGAGCTTTCTGCATGACTTTCACCCTGCATGAAGCAGCCACCTGCCTAAAAGTATATACATTCTTCTCTACTAGAATTCCGGTTTAGAGGGTTTTTACTGTATACATATGACGGGAGAATCAAACGACAATGTGTGAACAAGGCGATAAGGAACTAAAGTAGCTATGTTTTAAGGTTTTATAGAGTTTTTCATCATTTTATCAACAGAAAATTTCCCGCCATAAAGAGTAACGGAGAGCAAGTGATAAATAATAAGTTATAAATTATAACTAATAAGTAATAAGTTATAAATAATAAATTATAAGTAATACATTATAAATTATAAATGTCCCTCCAGCACCTCCGTACTAGACATTTATGTTGTGACGAACCGCGATGTGCATTCACAACAGTGATATTTTTTCAGATTTGCATAGTTGTTTAGTTTTGTCATCGAACTTATAATGCATGACACTATACTTTATCGTTCGATTAAAGTATATAAATACATGTATGTAATAATTCTAATAATTATGCATTTGAGCTTACTGAACAAATTTTATAGATAATACATATACACGCTTATTGATATACAGACATTACAAATACAAAGCCGAACTGAATGCAAACAGGCATGACACAAACTGGTTTTATTTGTTTGAAAGAGGTAAAAAAGCACTGAAACATTTCTCTTTAATCAGTTACAGTAGAACCCCTCTAATGCGACCACTTAATGAATAAACATGGGTGTCTTTATAAGCAGGTGGTTGCTTAATGCAGGACAAAATTAATCCGGAAGGCTCCTTTCGAATTCCATAAGCAAACAGAGCAGACCCTGATCAGATGGCTCCTGTAGGAGCCGTCTGATCTGGGTCTACTCTGTTAGCAGACGCGTGAAATCACGTTTATATTAAGGAAAGTATTTTATAACCCGTTGCATAATAACTTTTTACGCCCTTGCAAACAGAATAGACCTAGATCAGACGGCTCCTATAGGAGCCGTCTGATCTGGGTCTGCTCTGTTTGCCTATGAAATAATGTAAATCAGTTTGTGCAGTTTCTGCTATTGTATAATTGTCCCGTGCTCCTACGCCACTATAGACATTAAGCTAATCAATAGTCATGATATCATTATCTTTTACATGAATATTCATGAGATAATTGGTTAACAGTTGCCAGTCTAGAAGAATGCTGTTTCATAGCATGCCACGGACAAATGATTGACATTTGCAAACAGTTTGGGTTGAATAACTCGATATCTCATCAGGATCCTAGCTGTTTGACTCCCTGATTATGTCTTTGGGAGAAAAGATCAACTTAATATTCTGTATGAGAATAAACAAATATTTTATGTAGGCGGAAATACTCCCACAATGTCACTAATATGCAATACATTGAGCTTCCACGTTATAATGTCTCGAGTTTTGTGATAAATTTGGGTGATATGTACTGTGGTTGTGCCACACTGCCTACTGATTGAATGTAATGCTATCATTAATGCACATTTCAGCCATTAGTGCTCCCCTTATGTATTGACGTAGAGAATCGGACTCGCTGATTATTAAGCCATTCCCTAATCCCCCGTACCTTTCGGTGCCTCTCTAAGTTATTTTTGAAACCATTGTGACAAATAGAGCATTCATGGGAGTAAATGCTCTATAATCACACTGGTTTCAAAACTACAAAAATATAATCTTGTATTCATGTAAATGCTCCTTTTCAGTAGATTTATTTAAATAAATTGGGTCCAAACATAGCGTATGAGGGATATGATTCAGAGTTTATGTTGCATTATATTAATTCTACAATAGCCTTCCAAAAGAAGTGTAATTCTGGATACTAAAACCAGGTGGCATATTAACCATTCGCCTGCTGAATTTTAAAAAAAACACCATTTCTCCTTCTTTACCCATGCCCTGTTGTATAATTACATATATCTTCACTGTGTACAAGTATATCGCTGTGTCATCACTGCTCTGGAGTGCATTGGTTGCATAATCAACTTGTAAATAGTGCAGATCCTGATGGGTCTTCTCTATTTACAGGTAGATATGCATCAGATTGGTCGGATCTTGAGCTTGCTTAAAATCTGACCAATCAGATACTTGAGGAGGAACTCATACACAGATTCTGAAGTTTTATAACCTCGGACCCAGCTTTTTATGATGTTTAACTTCACCCTTTCAGATAATCTGTGCATGTAAATGTCTCTGTATTCTGTATATCTACCGAACTGAGGCTCCTATCTGAGCAACTATCAAAACGGAAAAATAGAATCGTGTAGTTTGAAAACATTGTGATAAATAGAGCATTTGCTCCTGTATTTTAAAAACAAAGTGACATTTGCTGAGGCTTCAGAAAGCGTGTATATATTTGAGGGATTGGTTTAGTATGTTGTTTGACTTCACTCTTTCAGATAATATGTGTAGTGATTTGTACGCTGTACATCTACCTTACCAAGGGGCTAACGAGACACACATGTGAAGGTCTGATATCTTATATGGTGGTTGACTTTTTGTTTTAGATAATCTGTGCAGGGATGTGTACGTTGTACATGGCTGACATCACCCTTTCAGATAATTTGTGCAGGGGTGTGTACGTTGTACATGGCTGACATCACCCTTTCAGATAATCTGTTCATGGAATCTGTGCACTGTACATGTTTGACTTCACCCTTTCAGATAATTTGTGCAGGGGTGTGTACGTTGTACATGGCTGACATCACCCTTTCAGATAATCTGTTCATGGAATCTGTGCACTGTACATGTTTGACTTCACCCTTTCAGATAATTTGTGCAGGGATGTGTACGTTGTACATGGCTGACATCACCCTTTCAGATAATCTGTTCATGGAATCTGTGCACTGTACATGTTTGACTTCACCCTTTCAGATAATCTGTGCAGGGATGTGTACGTTGTACATGGCTGACATCACCCTTTCAGATAATCTGTTCATGGAATCTGTACACTGTACATGTTTGATTTCACCCTTTCAGATAATCTGTGCAGGGATGTGTACGTTGTACATGGCTGACATCAACCTTTCAGATAATTTGTGCAGGGATCTGTACGCTGTACATGTTTGCCTTCACCCTTTCAGATAATCTGTGCATGGATCTGTACGCTGTACATGTTTGACATCACCGTTTCAGATAATCTGTGCAGGGATCTGTACGTTGCACATGTTTGCCTTCACCCTTTCAGATAATCTGTGCATAGAATCTGTACGCTGTACATGTTTGACTTCACCCTTTCAGATAATCTGTACAGGTATCTGTACGCTGTACATGTTTGACTTCACTCTTTCAGATAATATGTGCAGGGATCTGTACGCTGTACATGTTTGATTTCACTCTTTCAGATAAGCTGTGTAGGGATCTGTACGCTGTACATGTTTGACTTCCCTCTTTCAGATAAGCTGTGCAGGGATCTGTACCCTGTACATGTTTGACTTCACTCTTTCAGATAATCTGTGCAGGGATCTGTACGCTGTACATGTTTGACTTCACTCTTTCAGATAATCTGTGCAGGGATCTGTACGATGTACATGTTTGATTTGACTCTTTCAGATAATCTGTGCAGGGATCTGTACGATGTACATGTTTGATTTCACTCTTTCAGATAATCTGTGCAGGGATCTGTACGATGTACATGTTTGATTTCACTCTTTCAGATAATCTGTGCAGGGATCTGTACGCTTTACATGTTTGACTTGACTCTTTCAGCTTTCAGCTAATCTGTGCAGGGATCTGTACGCTGTACACGTTTGACTTCACTCTTTCAGATAATCTGTGCAGGGATCTGTACGATGTACATGTTTGATTTGACTCTTTCAGATAATCTGTGCAGGGATCTGTACGATGTACATGTTTGATTTCACTCTTTCAGATAATCTGTGCAGGGATCTGTACGATGTACATGTTTGATTTCACTCTTTCAGATAATCTGTGCAGGGATCTGTACGCTTTACATGTTTGACTTGACTCTTTCAGCTAATCTGTGCAGGGATCTGTACGCTGTACACGTTTGACTTGACTCTTTCAGCTAATCTGTGCAGGGATCTGTACGCTGTACATGTTTGATTTCACTCTTTCAGATAATCTGTGCAGGGATCTGTACGCTGTACATGTTTGACTTCACTCTTTCAGATAATCTGTGCAGGGATCTGTACGCTGTATATGTTTGAATTCACTCTTTCAGATAATCTGTGCAGGGATCTGTACGCTCTACATGTTTGAATTCACTCTTTCAGATAATCTGTGCAGGGATCTGTACGCTGTACATGTTTTACTTCACTCTTTCAGATAATCTGTGCAGGGATCTGTACGCTGTACATGTTTTACTTCACCCTTTCAGATAATCTGTGCAGGGATCTGTACGCTGTACATGTTTGATTTCACCCTTTCAGATAATCTGTGCAGGGATCTGTACGCTGTACATGTTTGATTTTACTCTTTCGATAATCTGTGCAGGGATCTGTACGCTGTACATGTTTGATTTCACTCTTTCAGATAATCTGTGCAGGGATCTGTACGATGTACATGTTTGATTTCACTCTTTCAGATAATCTGTGCTGGGATCTGTACGCTGTACATGATTAACTTCACTCTTTCAGATAATCTGTGCAGGGATCTGTACGCTGTACATCTACCTTACTGAGGCCCCGCTCATTGACTACTACTTCCTCGAGGATGCCGCGGTCAAGCGTATACACCAGTCCGTAAGTAGCATATCCACATTGTACACTAGACCGTGTACTAGGAGTTCATACGAAATAACGCTTGAGTCTGAGATCATTCTCATTTACAAAGTTTGAAATAAAGAGATACAGTCAAGTATCTCTAGACCGTACTTTCAAAGTAGCACCAAATGATGATAAATTAAATCGTTTATCCCATAAATATACATTTAAACACCTTTGTGTAAACTAAGTATACCTAGATCAGACGGCTTCTTTATGAGCGGTCTGGTCAAGGTCTGCTATGCTACTTTATATGATTATGTCAATCTGATTCTACAGTTTCCGCCATGGCAAAAGTAACATTTATTCATAATGCCATGATAACGATTATCTTATTAATGTATGTACAGTAAAACCTCTCTATAACGGTCACTAAATTACATCAATTATTTAGTGTTAAAGGCAGGTGGCTGCTTAAAGCAAGGTGAAAGTAAAACAAAACGCTCCTATATGAGCGTTCTGGTTTACTTTCACCTTGCTTTAAGCAGGAGCGTTCTGTTTTACTTTCACCTTGCTTTAAGCAGCCACCTGTCCGAAATACCAACTAATTAACATAATTTAGTGGCCGTTATAGAGATGTTTTCCTGTAGTGAGAAAACCATTAATTCGTACATCTACATTCATGAAGGAAAAAAAAACTTACAAAGAAACATTTCTTTAAAGACCGGTTTAGAGGGTTTTTCATTGGTATCCACTATTCTAAAATAACTGAAAATAACAAAAAAATATTTTCCCGTTACACAAACCAAATACAAGTAATCCTTTATAAACACGAGTTGCGAGCCTAGTACATTTTGTACGAGGTCAGCAAAATGTTTTTGTACGGTTAGAAGAATACATCAAGTCTTTAAACTTTGCAAAATAAATATTCATGGAGAGAAATAATAACACTGTTGAACCGTATAATTATGTCACGGGTCGAATATATGCCACGTGTGTGATATATTCGACCGTAAAAATCACACCTGTCAAATGTGCAATATTCGCCTGTTTAGTATGCCAGTAAAACATAAACGTATATTTCTCATACGTTGTGGTATAAAACCATCATCATCATCATCATCATGATCATCGATCATAATTAGTATAATCAGCATCATGGTTGTCGTCATCATCATCATTACGACCAGAATCGCGATCATTATCAAGATGCCAACCATCATCGTCATTATCATCATATTTTTCATCATCATATTTTTCATCATCATCATCATCATCATCATCATCATCATTCACCATCACCAGTATCATCATCATCACCGTCGTAACCAGCATCATTATAATCATCATCACCAAAAGCATCATCCTCATTACGACCATTATCATCAACACCATCATCGTCACATTCAACTCATCACCATTTTATTTAGTGTTCTTGTTATTTCTGCATAACTGAAAGTGACTTTACGTTCATGTCTTATTCAGAGAACAAACGAAAGTTTCATAACTGTAATAAACAAGAAACGGGTACAGTTCTGAACAGTGATTTCAACGAATTAAACAGTATTGTGATGCGTGTAATTTCTATATGATAACGATGTCATACATGTAATTATTTTAAGCATACATGTAGTTGTGCAGTTTCGTGTGACTATATTTATTTGCCATTTTTAATATCACTGCCGCAAATATGTAATGTCGATAACATACCAGCTAATGGCACGCATACGCAATTAAACAAGAAACTGATATAGGGCTGCCCTGAACAGTGATTTCAAAGAATTAAACAACATTGTCGTACATACAATGTCTATATAATAACGATGTCATACATGTAATTCTTTTAAGCATAGTTGTACAGTTTCGTGTGACTACATTTATTTGCAGTATTAATATCACTGCCGCAAATATGTAACGTCGATAACATACCAGAAAGGGTTAAATGGACTACACAGTAATGTTTTTTTTTAATTTTAAACTTAATGTGCTATACACACGGTATACACGGAACATTTAACTCTTTCGCTGCCAAATTCTGTCGTCTGCTAACTTTGTCGTCTGCTACAAAATTTCATTTTTTTTTAAATTTAATTTTTATTTTTTCAGTTTTGTTTCAAAAACATAGTAACAGTCACAAACAGTTTGGATCCTGATGAGACGCCGAGTTACTCGGCGTCTCATCTGGATCCAAACTGTTTGCATAGGTAATCACAGATCCGGCATTGGCAGCGAAAGAGTTAATTCAAAGATAGGACGTTCATTTGACTTCTGTATTCCATCATCATTTTTATTCAATAAATTGTTGGATGATTTAAAACATATAAATGTCACAATATAACCGCTATTCTTTACAGCTATCCATTTGAAAACCTACAAGTGTTTACCGTGAATATCTAGGATGCAAATAACTGCAATAAAACAACTGTATCCCAATGTTCTTTAAACACTTAACATATTCCCTCATAATTTGTTCTGCAGGAGTCAATGCTCTGTTTATCGCAATGGTTTCAAAACTACACATTTCTAAACGTTTCCTCTTATATTAGTAAATACTCCTTTTCAGTAGATTTATCCGAGGGAATGGGATAAGTGACACTTGTACCACTAATAAGTAGTAGTTATTGCACATTAAATTAATTTTTATTGTATCTGCATGAAAGAAATATTGCACAAATAGTGACTAAACCATGAAAGATGAAACATAGACAGTTGAAGTAAAGTTTGAGTCAAACAACACGTTCTTGTATTTTCTTGTTATATTAATATTGTGAAAGTGAGATAGTCTTTCGTTGTGTCTTTTAGGTGACAGGGAATACAGTGACGTCACTCCTTGCTCTGTTTGCCAGCTGTTTAGGATTGTTTGTGTGTATTGTGTTTGCCCTTGGACCATGTGATACAGACACATGGCCGTTTGAGTGTAGTTTTAGGACCAACGAAAGCATGAATAAACTTCTTGCCATAATGATAACCATAATTCTAGCTATTTGTGTTCCATTGACGTTTTACTCGTCACTTATGTCGTGTATTCACGGCTGGGTGTTTGATTTTGACGTCGTTAGGATCAAGACTCGCAAGCGAAACGTGGACAGTAACACGAATGATGAGAGACCGTTGTCTGGCTTTCAACAAATCGCAATGTTTGACATCGAAGAGCAGTTTAGCGAAGATGACGACTTGCAGACCTCAAGCAAATACAACGCCACATCGTCTTTTAAACAGAGTCACGACAGGCAATCTGGTGAGTATGACCAGTCAAACCAGGCTGATCATATGCGAAAGCATAATCTCCCGCAGCAACAACAGGCGCCCAACTATGTCGCCGTACTCAATGATCCGGCCATGAAGCAAAAACTTTTGGAGCGAAAGAGCTGTCTTCAAGAACTGTAAGAGCTATGCTCAATTTTGCTCTACGGAAGTGTTTCTGTTGTGTTGGCGCTCCAATTAACGTTGCTTCCATTTAAACACCTTGTAAAGCTTCCATACTTAGGCGGTGTCATATATGAATGTATTTTGAGATTTATTCCATACGGTGTTAGTGTTTATGTATGGAACCCTCTTTGTGCCATTGTAAGTGTTCATTGCTATCATTATTTGCATGGATGAGAAAAATGAAGTTGATGCAGTAACAGTAGAACCACATCTTTATCAACTAATTAATGACCAATTGTGTACAATAGAACCTGTTTTAACCCTTTTCCTGTTCTAGATCTATATTAGTCCTTTCCCTGTTCTATATTAAATACCTGCTGGATATTCATGCACATAATAGTTACAATGTAATATGGAAGGTAGAACATTGTAGCCATTTTAGAATGTAAAGAAACAGATCTTTTAAATTCCACTAGCAAACAGAATATATACCCTGATCATACGGTTCCAACAGGAGCGGTCTCATCTGGATCTACTCTGTTTGCAAACGCGTGAAAACACGTTTAGTTGAAGGAAAGGGTTCAGAAATCATTTTTATAGAACATTGATGTCTTAAAAAGCAGGTGGTTATAATGCAGTTCAAAAGAAATGCAAAAACCTCCAAAAGGAGCTTTCTGCATTAAGTTTGACCTGCATTTAGATACCAGCTGCCTCAAACACACCAATAACAATACTTCTTTTTAATGGTCTGGCTGCTTAATCTGCTTTACTCCATGAGTATTCTTGGAAGAAATGATGTATGGATGAATATTATTTTTATTTATTTTGTATAATAGCAGGAGCCGTCTGATATTGATCTACAAATGTAAATGTCTTAAACGGCGTGTGTATTTACATGAATGTTGTAAAGGGTTGATGCAGAGCGAAAGTAATGCAGAGCAAACGTAATGCAGAGCGAATGTAATGCAGAGCAAACGTAATGCAGAGCGAATGTAATGCAGAGCAAACGTAATGCAGAGCGAGAGTAATGCAACACGACAGTTTTCTGCATTAACTTTCTTTCTGGATCAATTAGCAACTTGTCTCACAGCTTGTCTTCATTTAATCCATTCTCTCCTACTGACGTCTTTTATGCGCATGTGTAAAATTAATATTTTGAAACCATTGTGATAAATAGAACATTTGCTCCATAGGAGCAAATGCTCTATTTATCACAATGGTTTCAAAACTACACACGTCTAAAGTCTCCTTTTCTATAAGAGTTAATGCCCGTTTCGGTACATTAATTTAAAGAGGTTTGGTCTAAAAATAGCCTAGGAGGGAATGAATTAAATAACCAATGCGGAGAAGGTTTAGCTTAACTTTCATCGACTCTTCAACCAATAGAAACAATGACACCAATAATATTAAATGGTTGAATTTATATGATGACTTTTGAACAAGACAGAAACTGTTAAATCAAATCTACTACACCAAGACTATTAAATGGATAAATTTATATAATGACTTTTGACAAAGACAGAAACTGTAAAATCAAATCTACATAACCCCACAGGCAAACACAGAAAAGCCCACCGGCTCCTACAGGAACCGTCTTATCTGGGTCTACTATGTTTGCAAATGCCTGAAATCGTATCTCTGTTATATAGAAGTTAAATAAGCACCAGTCGGTATTGTTTATAGAATACATTGCTTTGAAAGTTGTGTTTCTGTTCGATTCTTAGTCAATTTGTAGCGTTATTTCCTCATGTTTGATACAAACACATACTTTCAGAGAACAGCCCCAGTTTCAATTTTGGGTATGGAATATTGTACTTTTACCTGATTGACAGTAATGTTGGTGTTATAACTTTATCCATTGTTGAAATTTGCTAATCTCATTATTTTATATTTACTTGATACTATATTCGTGACTTTGCCAACCAGCGAAATCCACAGACAATGTCTCTCCGCGAGTGTTAATGATTCTGCATTATTTAACCCTTTCCAGAATATAAACATGTTTCCACACAATTGCAAACCGAGTAGACCCATATCAGACGACTCCTATAAGATCCGTCTGATCGGATCTGCTTTGTTTGCTAATGGAATTTGAAAGATATGTCTCATCAGGTTCTAAAATGGCTACATTGTTCCAACTTCTATAGTTCATTATAACTATTTTGTCCATGAATATTCAGTGGATATTGACAATTTTAATAAACATAGAACACGGGAAGGGTTAATACATGTTATTTCAATCTCATCCAGTGATTACAAGTTCTAAAAACGAACATGTTCAATCCAAATCATATTTGAATATTCCAATGTAATTCCTTGATCAATATTTGATTGTCAACATTTCTTATTGTGGGACGGATAACTACAACATTGAAATGCAAGATAGTGTGTTTCTGCATCCATTTACATTCGCAGGATTCGCATTCTACTAGTTATTTAAACTTTAAAGTGTTTGCCTTTTAGCCCGATTATTCACAGTAAAGTCTGAATTATACTGTGCTGTTTGCTTAAACCATCCATATCAATGGCTTGTACTAGTAAATACGTGTTAGTTGTTGCCTCCTCCCTACCCGCCGTCAACGTGAAGAATGGATGGACTCCAAAGTTAGACCTGGGCCAAAGGTTATTAAACGTCTGAGTCTGAGTCTGAGATCATTCTAAAGCAGATCTGAGCGGTCAGATGCTTGAGATTGATCTCAGACTCAAGCAAAAGGTTTTATAACCTCGGGGCCTGGACCAGTTTTCTTTGGGTAATATGGAAACACATGGGTTAAGTTCACGTGTGCTTGACAATTAGTACTATAGACCACTGTAAGCACTAGTATTCAGACGGATAGACATGGGTAAATAGTGCAGACCCATTCTGAAAGAACCGTTTGATCAGGGTCTACATTATTTGCCACTATGTCGGTCAAATTTAAAGTAATGCCAATTATGCCAAATCGACTTATTCGGCATTCAAACCATCGGAAACGAGATGTTAAAGTAACGAAAATGATGCCAAATCGACTTACTATAGGCTTTCAAAACCATCGGAAACGAGATGTTGTGCGTCCGATTACTTAGAGTCTTTATAGTAATCCAGACAAGATGTGTAAATTAAAACTTTTTCAAGATTAACTCATTTATTTCTCCACCAAACCATATGTTGCGACCATTCTTTAGAATGGTTTCAAAACTACACAATTCTAATTTTTTCCTTGGGGAGCAGGCCCTCGAACCCGTATATCCACGGTGCGTACATTACATTTGGATTCAGCTCCTGAATATACTAGGGGATAATTTATGCAATTAAATTGTTTTATCTGGACGTATTGCAGTCGATCCCAAAGCCTTTAACAAAGTGTAACGGATATCAATGAATTGTGGTTAAGATGATATACATTTTTATTCTGTTTTTGCAATGTATTTGTACATGTGTGTGTAGAATGTGTGATCGGTTTCCCTTCCCGTGATGCATTTCAGTATTGACGTGACTTCCGGTGAAATGTTCTAGTCATTTGATAGTGACCTCCCGTAAAGTAGATCTACTTAATTATGTAGTGTTCTAATTGTTGTGTAAAATGTGCGTTTGTGTGTTTGCAGGCGTATTTTATTCATATTAGCCTATACTCATCCACTTGTTCTCCATTTCAGATACCGACACTACCTTTTGCTCTCTTGTTCACTAGGTTTGTACAGTCAATGCTTATCAGAGGTCCAGCTAAGATGCGTATATTGAAACATTTTCAAGAATAACTTCTTACCACTCTTTAGAATTGAATCGAAGAGACGATTTTAACCCTTCGCTTGCTATTCGCGTCAACATACCTACCTGTAAATAGTGAAGACCCAGATGAGTCTCATCAGGGTCTGCACTATTTACAAGTTGATTGTGCAACCAGTGCACTCCACAGCAGTGATTGGACAGCGAAATATGTGTACACAGTGAAAATATATGTAATTATACAACAGAGCATGGGTAAAGAAGGAGAAATTGTATTTTAAAATTCAGCAAGAGAAGGGTTAAGAGTGGTTGCAACATAGGGTTTGGTGGAGAAATTACTATTTTAGTATCGGAGTACTTACCTTTATCTGTAGCTAGCTCTGGCTGAATGTTTGATCAACAATACTACTGATATTATTTTCATGCTACGCAAACTTCAATCCATTGATAATATCTGTATTTTATTTATTGCCTGGTATATATTTAATCTAATAAACAACGATGTATCTATGGTTGTGACATTTTAATACGTTATATCGCAATACGATATTCATATATAACATGTTGACCACAGGTTTTTGACGGATCGTATACAGTAGAACCTCTTCTAAGCGGTCATTCATTTATTGAACATAGAAGTGTTGAAAAGCAGACGGTTGCTTAATGCAGAGTAAAAGTAGGAGCGTTCTGCATTACTTTTGACCTGCATTAAGCTACCACCTGCCTTAAAGACTAATAATTTGACCTTATTTTGATGACCGCTTAAGACAGGTTCTACTGTATACAAAACCTCGCCATTAACCCACGTGCTAGTGACGCTTAACCCTTACTCCATGACTATTCATGTAAGAAATAATGACGTCATAGATAGTAATTAGATAAATTTGTTATAATGGCATATAGACAAAGGGATTTTAAGCCATGGCAGAATCTGTAGAATCATTTCCATCTTATATCATAAGCAAACAGAGCAGACCCTGATCAGACGGCTCCTATAGGTTCCGTCTGATCTGGGTCTACTCTGATTGCAAAGACGTAATAGAGAGGCGTTTAACATGAAGGAAAGGGTTAACCCATAAACATACACGGGACATGGGCAAGCAATGAAAACCCAGACCCGAGGACTCCTCAATGAGCCATCTGCTCATGATCTGCACTATTTACTGCACCAATCAATATCAAAGGTTGTAACCAGATCATATTTCTTTTGTAGGGGCCCTCTGCCATGAAAACTGGATGGGTTTGAACATGTCATTTGGACGACTTTACCTAATATGGTACAGTTGAACTTCGATATCTCGAACTCTGATAACTCGAACTTCGGGATAATTCGAACTAAAAGTTCAGTCCTTCCAAAAACTTACAATACAGAATTGCTCTAAAATGTATTACTACGCAAATCTAGAAATACGTGTGACAGCTTAGATACAGGGTTTAAGTATGCTGAAAGCCCCTACAGGAGATTTCAGTATTACTTTAAACCTGCATTAAGCTGTGAACTTAACAAATTGTCCAGATCAGAAAAGGGATAACTCGAACTTGTGTTACCTCGAACTAATTTGTAGGATCCATTGAAGTTCGAGATATCGAAGTTCTACTGTAGCTAATGCGGTAATAGGGGTGTGTGCAACCAGTGTACACCCAGTCTATTGGGCTCCCGAAGGAGCCTTTTGATATGCTTGCTTCATTCCACACGCACAATAAACTATATAGAAACACCTTTTCTTAGTAAATTGGAGCTGCACCACAGTGGAGCCTGTCCTAAGCGGCCATCAAAAAGAGGTATAATTATATAAGGCAGGTGGTAACTTAATGAAGGTCGAAGGTAATGCAGAAGGCGAGTATATAAGCTTTCTGTATTACTTTTGCCCTGCATTAAGCAACCACCGGTATTTTAACACCCTTATGTACAGTAAATGAACGGCAGCTTAAGACAGGTTCTACTATTTACTAATTCGGATGAGTCGTCGAATATCTATTGGTCATTAGGGTTTACATAGTATACTGTGTAATACTAAATAGTATTACATGTAATAGTAGAGGCCTGACGCATATTTTGCGTTTGCGAGAGTGACATAAAACAAGTTCACAAACCCCATGTTGGTGGTAATAAATGTTTTGTTGTTGATAGTAATTTAACTCTGAATGATCAAAGTCTGACCTGGTCCATTTACGAAATTCCGACTCTTCTAAACAGCTGTGAAGCTAATTACAGTAATACCCCTCTAGACCGGACGTGAAATTTAATATAAATATCGGTCTTGGAGACACCTTGGTGACAGCTTAATGCAGGGTGAAGGTCATGCAGAAAGCTCCTGCATGACCTTCATCCGGCATTAAGCAGCCACTTGCCTTAAAGTATCTAATCTCTTCTTTACTAGAAGTCCGGTTTAGAGAGGTTGTACTGTACTGAGCATTAAATAGCTCGGATCCTAGTGAGACACCGAGTGAATTGGCGTGTCATCACGATCCAAGTTGTTTGACTATCGGTTAATAGTGTCTCAAACGCAATATTCAATCAGAAGTAAATAAATATTACACCGTCTCATACATGATTTCTTTTCACATTTAAGTCTCTTTTTATCTTGGGGTTTTAAAACAGGTTAAAGCTTAATGTAGAACAAAATTAATACAATAAGCTCATATATACGATGTCTGTATCACTTTTGTCTTGCATTAATTAAGTAACCTTGCTTGTACAGTGTCCTATGTTAATACATGTAACTAGAGTAAAAGAGGTGTAATTCTGGGTGCTAGATACAGGTGGTAGCTTAATGCAGGACAAAAGTAATGCTGAAGGAGCTTTCTGCATTACTTTTGTCCTGCATTAAGCAACCACCTGCTTATAAAGACAACCATGTTTATTCATTAAGTGGTCGCATTAGAGGGTTTTTACTGTATGTGGTCGTTATAGCGAGACGCTTTTGTTGCTGATTGGTACCATTAACATGAAATAGATATCCCATTGTTCACTGTACGGGACGGAGTGGTAATTTTGTCGAAAGATGGAATGTCACATGTAGAGCATCAGAAATCGGGACTGTGTAATTCCTTCACGCAAACGCATTTCAATAATCCGTTACAGTAGAACCCCTCTAAAGCGACTACTACATAAATAAACATATGTGTCTTTAAAAGCAGGGGGTTGCTTAATTCAAGACGAACGTTATGCAAAAAGCTCCCGTAGGAGCTTTCTGCATAACGCTCGTCCTGCATTCAGCTACCCCATGCCATTATACCTCGTTTGGTGGTCGTATTAGAAGGGTTGTACTGTGTATCAAAGCCTTGTTCATCTCGTTCCTTGCCATTGTTTTAGAATTTATTCGTCAGTGTTTTATCTACGCATGGGTTCGTTTTATTACATGTTCAATGTGTTTCATTAGCCATTTCAAAATGCAGATTAAAATACTGAATCCGATACTATGTACACTTTTACTGCCAAATTTTGTCGTCTGCAAACTTTGTAGTCTGCTATAGTTTTAATTGTTTTTATTTTTTCTTATTTTATTTTTCAAAAACAGTCACAGTACAAACAGCTTGAATCCAGATGAGACGCCGAGTTTCTCGGCGTCTCATCTGGATCCAAACTGTTTGCATAGGTATTCACAAATGTGACATTGGCAGAGAAATAGATGTATTAAGGGCGTAAAATTTAAACTCGGAAAATGTACATTATATATAGTTACAGTTTTATTCTGTAGTTGCCATATGCCAATTTTTCAAACAGTGTGGATCTTGATGAGACGCTGAAAACATCGGCGTCTGATCTGGATCTAAACTGTATGCAAAGAGTATCACAAATACGCCGCTAGCGGGTAAAGTTGTAATAAGTTAGTTTCCCATAATTCTTGCTAAAACGTTGACTATTCATGTAAGAAATAATGACGTCATGAATATGTATTTGTTGAATTATAATAATGGTACACAGGAATCGTTGGTATGTGTAGTCAGACCCATTATAATTTCATAAGCAAACAGAATAGACCCTAATCAGACAGCTCCTATAGGAGCCGTCTGATCTGGGTCTACTCTGTTTACACATGCGTGGAAAAAAGTGTTTAAGGTAAAGGGTTAATGTTCAATAGTAATCACGGTTGCATTTAAGTGTGTCTAATTGTTTTGCCGATAGTGTGAGCTGGTTATCTAACAAACTTCCATCAAACTATTTGTTTCGTGATATATATTGCATTATATATAAATGTCATCTTTAAATTATGAATATTTTCTCATATCTATAGTGCTAATTATTTAATAAAACTAATTTACGATTGCACCAAAGCTGTTTGTCATTTTTTTTTAAAAATCCACGACCAATACAATAACATGCATTTCTCAACTCATCGTAACATATACATGTACAATAATGCTGAATCTAGGAAACGTTTTAAGTACACCCGAACCTGTTTTAAGCATTAAAGATCCTAAAGCTGCTTTTTAAAACAAATGGTAGCTTAATGCAGGACACAAGTTTTATGGAAAACTCCTATAGGAGCTTTCTGTATCACTTCTACTCTACTCTAAGCAACGACCTACTTTTAAGACGCTTATATTCAGTAAATAAATTAGTGAAACCGCTTTAACCCTTTAATCCATGAATATTCATGTAACAAATAATGACATCATGAATATGGACAAATGAACGTTTGTCCATAACAGAACCTATATAATCAGATCTAAAACATAGTGTAAGCAAACAGAGTAGAACCAAATTAGGGTCCATGCTTATAAAACGTTTAGTTGAGTCTGAATTCGTTCTCAAGTTTTTGATTGGTCAGATTTGAGCCTTTGGCTCAAATCTGACCAATCAAAAGCTTGAGAACTTAAATCTGACCAATCAAAAGCTTGAGAACGAAACTCAGACTCATCTAAAAGCTATATAAGCATGGACCCAGACCGCGCCTATAGCAGCCGCCTGATCTGGACCACTCTGTTTGCAAATGAGTAGAAAGGCGTATTCATGAAGTTAAGGGATAAACGTCCTTTCACACATTTGAAAACAGAGAAGACCCAGATCAGACGGCTATTATAGGAACCGTCTGAGCAGGGTCTGCTTTGTTTACTTATGTAATTTGATAGATCTGTGTCTTTAGTTTCTAAAATGGCTACAATGTTCCACCTTACATATTTCATTATATAACCACTTTGTCCATGAATATTCAATAGATATTGGAATTTGGAATAAACATTGAACCAGGAAGAGAAAAAGACAAGGAAATACAGACAGGAAGAGGTATTCTAATTCTTATAGGTGGTGGTTTATGCAGGAACCAGTTTCCACAAGATCTTTCTGCATAAACTAATTCATTCATATAAACGCGACGGCATCTGCAAACAGTGTAAACCCAGATCCGACTACTTCTATAGGAACGGTCTGATCAGGGTCTGTTCTGTTTGCTTGTGGCATTTGATAATCTATTTCTTATGTTTCAAAAATGACTACAGTATGCCTCCTTCTATATTTCATTTATAACTATTTTCTTCATGAATATGTAGTTGGTATTTAAATTGTGGAATTAATATAGAATATATGCTCCTATAGGAGCCGTTTGGTATTGGTATTCTCTGTTTGCAAAGGCACAGAAATGCGTATTTATGGAGAAACGTCTGGTTTGAAATCTGCACGGTTTGTAGCTCATCACAAGGTTTGATATCTTTATTTTAACCTCCACAAATAGTACAGACTCAACCAGATGCGACTGATACACGTTTACTCTGTTTGCAATCATTTCATACCGTGATGCATGATCTGACCCCCGTATGAGCCGTAATTGCGTAATGGCGGGTATGGTCCGTATTGCCCGAATCGCATTCAAGGCTACTCTGTTGCCAAAAAAACACGTACTGGTGGAATAAAGGGTTAAGGCGGGTCTTGCGGCCCAAATACACTCAACAAGTATTAAATTAATAATTTCTAAGTATTGCATTTTTTTGCATTTTTCTTTTTTCAACTTTCTAGGAAAAAAGTGTAGGTCGCGGCCTACATTGCATATAGGAAGTTATGTCCTTGTCATTGAAAGCTTTGATGTCAACGATGTCAACGATGAACGTGATTTATATGTAAGATATATTCTTAAACTCCCAGTTGTGATAATTTTGATAGAATTAGTACACTTTGTTTTCATAAGACAAATTTATACACTAAGTAACTGTACTCAAGTACTTAAATTGTCATTTCCCCACCAAACCATATGTTGTGGCCACTCTTTAGAAACGTCTCTTCGAAAAGATGGCGGAGAAAGAAAGAACGTATTATTGGAAATGTTTTAGGGTTAGGGTTAGTCATACTTCATTCTCAGTGTTGTTATACCTTCTGATCCTTGGGGATCATGAATTTCAGTACTCCTTGTTCTGAAAATTGAATACCGTTTAAGCCGGTGCTAAGGACGTGAGCAGTGTTGCACTTTCAATTACTGCTCATGAACAGACTCATTAAAACCGAGTCTGCAATTCTCTCTTTTTGTGTTGCAATTTCTGCTTTCGGGGGATCACCTCCCTTCAGATTTTTTTATTTACGTATCTTACATGGAGCTCTGATTATACATTAAGATAACTGAGCTAGTTATTATGCCTATCATACTATCTTAAATCACGAGGTCCAAAACATGTTCCGTTGTGGATTCTGTCCAGCAAATCCGTGTAGGTTCGCCTGTTTTGCTCCAAGTTATTGAGTTGTTCACATATCTTACAGAAGCTTTGATTCCTGGCACCACGAAATATTGATTCAAACCTATCTTTACTCTTAAGATAGTTTATATAGCTTTCAGAACTGGATCCAACAGAAAGTAAATAGTTTGCTACATCTTTAACGGAGCCAAAATCAGCAGTATTTATGTAAGAATCGTTAGGCACAAGACTGCTGTAATTTCCACCTCCTCGAACAACAAGAATCACATCATAATTGAAATATTTAAAGAATTTTTCAGTAATGTAATCTTTACAAAAGCTGTTCTCGAATGAAAGATAGAATTTGTAGTTCGAGTCAAGTTTCTTTCGAATCGAATTACTGCCAATCCTCCTCCCAGTGCACATTCCAAATATATCAACTTCGATACCATACCGTTGCAGTTGTTTCACATACCCTTCTCGCTCGCTTTGTGCATAACAATGGCTAACAAGCCATGCGGCCATTTTGTTTTTTCTCCGAAAAATTGCTTCATAGTTTCTAATAGGAGATATTCGTCGTTTTAGAATTCCGTAAGGAAATATTATATCTGCATCGTGAGTGTAGCTCATGGTCCAGTTCAAAGCATCTCTCCAGTGTTCATTTTGGTAAATTGACCCAATTCCAATATGATGAACAGGAGGTTCTCCCCAAAAATATATCCACACTTGGTTTGGATTTCTATCCGATTGATTTATTGGAGGCATATGCGGCAATGTCGGTGCCGCTGCTAGACAATAAATAATAGCTGAAGCATTATGCAGATTACTTAAATCGGTTGTTAGTCTGCAATTATTATACTCGCAATTGCTTGATAATGCGTACGTATAAGTTTCCAGTGACAGCCAATAGGGACGATTATAAACTACAATAGAGTGATTATTATCCAATCTTTTCCAATGAGGAAACTTGTTTATCGAAGGTGATGACATTTTCAGATTTATATCGAACATTCTTGTTTGTAGTCTGCACACGCGTGACAGCAGAATACACCAAATTATAGCTCCAGTAATTGTGAGTGCAGTAAGCATTACCTCCAATCTTCTTGTTTTCATAGTTTCGTCCGCTACACAAGTAATAACTGAGAGAGACACTACTTGAATCTAAACTGAAAATAGAATAGTCGATAGTTGAATGACAATGTAATAACAGACGGTTCGTAGATTTCTCTGACGTATACTGAACGTTGTCAGCAAATGTTTACACATTCAATACAGAACAACTAAATCATGCAGTCTGAACGTTCTATATATTCAGCGATTCACACAATAGCAACAAAAGACATTAGAGTTAAACACTACAGATATAAGGTGAGAAAGAAAACAGAAAGAAGAAAGACATTCCAACAGGTAATCCAAAACAATGCTTTTTATTTTCACGCAAGTGTTGTTTTAAATATACATTTGTGAAATTTAAAATAAAATTCATTTTTTGTTCATGGATAAATTGTTCAGTTGCTTTACAAATACCTGTAGTAATATTGTGTATATAGTTAATGCATTAAGGCCAAAAGGAACTTAAGTACGTACAAGAGGTAATGTTTTATAATATTACATTTGTCTAAAAGGTTCCATTCTGTGATTTCTATGTCAAGCAGAATCAGAAGGAAAGGGAAATGAAAAGTGATTTAAAAGCAATGATTGTTTTAGCATGAAGGTACGTACTTTTAGAGCTATAATCAAACATGTCAAACTTAACACCAACTTCTATTCTATGAATAATTTGTTTTATAGTGCATTAAGATATTAAGCATTTGTTTAGTATTCAAGGTACTAAACTGTATTATCAGCAAACATCAACGCATTTTCGTTTGTCATTTTCAAATTCCTTTTTCTATTTACCATTAAAGGGTGAAATGGTCCAAAACGTTATGTGCTATAATTCTAATAATGTAAGGAATTATGTTCCCACCATTACATTCACAAGATGGTTTCTGTCTCAGATGATATATGTACATGTCCTGTTTCAAACTGCTACAGTTATTTCTATTTTATGCATGTAAATATACCAATATAGATTACCGTGTAAATAGTGTAATGGTACTTTGTAATTCCATGACACTTTAAACCCCGATAATGTAGGATTGGTTCATATATCTACCTCCAATGAATTCTATAGTTTTATAGATGATGATACACATGACGTCATTGTCTGGACTGTCTAGAAAGTTTCGCTTAACCCTTTCCCTCATATAAACGTGTTTTCACGCATTTGCAAACAGAGTAGACCCAGATCAGAAGGCTCCTAGAGGAGCCATCTGATCAGGGTCTGCTCTGTTTGCTAACATAATTTGATAGATCTGTTTCTTTGCTTTCTAAATTGTCTACAATGTCACACCTTCCATATGTCTTTATAACTAATATACTTAAAATTTGTAATAAACATAGAACAGGGAAAGGGTTAAACGCACAGAACAGTTAGAAATATCACGAACAAGTAGAGGAATTAAAAAGAAAATCCCTACAATAAGAGCATATTTTCAACAATACCATACAATTTGGCTATGCTCAATCATTATTATGAAGATTGTCAGTTTGAACATATATCGAAAAACGCCCCTGTGACACCATATTCAAAATAAATCGATTTCATCAATATTTATAATTTTTGTTCTACATTAAAGTATTCTCGGCCTTTTCCGTTCAACTTTTTCGCCTTTTGCCGATTCCTCGATTGTTTACGTAATAGCTTTCTCGGAAATGGTCGGAGGGACGTGAATAGCGCGAACAGATACGCAACTAAAACCTAACCCGAATGAAACTAAAATATCGGGGGAATAAAATTGGGATCGTCGATAACAAACACATGGATGTCTTGTCATTTTCAACGTTTATTGGATAGGTTTTTTTGCGATATACTACTTTTCAGCAAATAACCCAATGCGTTTTGTATGTATTAGGTATTTTTGAAACGCGTCGAATGTAGGGACTTCCCCTTTTAAGCCATTAGAACATAAAGGAGTATTATTATTAATGTTGTACATTAACGAAAGTCTGTGTGTTTCTGTTCGATTTACAAAAGATTCCCAGCAACATTCATTATATAAGCTATCTATAGACTCTGATCTCATGAAACCGATTAAATTGCGTGTCCATTCGGTTTGGAGTTTCAGTATCATTGTTTTACTATGGCAATCCCAAATTATCTAATTGAAACATATTCAAACATTGATCTGACTTGTAAAAATAGTTTTAACACTTTACTCCATGAGTATTGAATTAAGAAATAATTGTCCCAGATCAGACGGCTGCTAAAGGAGCAGTCTGGTCTGGGCCATCAGTTTTCAAAAGCGTATTTATGGAGTAAAGGTTGATAAAGTTCAACTCTAGATAATGTGAATATCAGTTTCTTCACAATTATCAGTAGTGAAGGCATTATCTACGGAATATCCAAAATTTATTTACACTGAAAGGCGACATTCTCTGGTTTATCAAACACGTTCTGTGCTATTATTACTATGTAAACGTGAGAGGGAAGGACAGAAGAAATCCTTTCCAGCATGCAATCCATGCTCTTTATTTGCAGTTTTACAGATATGATTTAACACGTCAACTTTCAGTGTCATTTCACGTCATTCTCAGTGTTTTTATATTTTCTGGTCCTTCGGGATCATTAGTTTTGATGTTATGAGTTTTGAAAATTGAATACTGCTTCAGCAGGTGCTAGGGGGCGTGAGCAGTGTTGTACTTTTAATTACTACCCATGAACAGACTCAATAAAACAGAGTTTTGCTTTCGAAAGATCACCCATTTTCAGAATATTTAACAGTTTGTATGTTATTGGTAAATTGTTAACCAAGCATTTAACATATTTATCATTTGTTTATAGTAGTTAAGGCATTATCGCAAAAAAGACATAATTCAAACGGTTAAATTCCTTTGTTGGCCTAACTTATCCTATGTCATTCCTGTGATAAATTCAAATAACAAAATAAGTGGATACATTTTGTTTCCCTTCGTTAAAGTTTCAGTCATATGATGGTTTCTGTCTCATATGTATATGTCCTCATTCAAATTGCTACAATTATTTCTAATCTGTACATGTGAAGTATGCATTTGTACTTTTCTAGTTCGGTTTGTAAGTTATAAGACATAAATATAATTATGATGAATATTTACAAGCTGTTTTTATTAATGGCATATGCACACAGGGATTTTGGAACTGGTAGAAACTAGAGTCTGATTTATTATAATTCCATAAGCAAACAGAGGAATAACATGATAGGAGCGGTCCGACCTATGTCTACTATGTTTGCAAAGGCGTGAAAAGGCGTGTATATAAAGGAAAGGGTTAAAACTGCATCAAGTAGGTCTGGTTCTAATAGCTGTCACCATTGCATTCTACACTTTTTGTAGATGATGGAACACATGCCTTTAAAATATAGACACCTTTGCATGGAATGTTGAGAATGTTTCACTATTACGACAAATACGAGGAATTAAGTAATTAGTGTAGATGGTGTTGATGATAAATGTATACATAAACAGTTAGTCATGGTCTTTATGTTTGTTTTACTAAACGTTCCCAGCAATATTTATTAATATAAGCTATCCAAAGACAGTGATCTTGTCAAGCCGATTGGAATACCTGCCACTTCGTTTTGTCTTTCAGCAGGTTCAGAGATACAGCAACCCCAAACCTTCAGTAGAACCGTAAGCGACCTTAAAAAAGAAGTCTATTTATGGGGTCTGTAGGACAGGTGGTGGCTTAATGCATGTCAAGCATAATGCATAAAGCTCCTATAGGAGCTTTTTGTATTACTTTTGCCCTGTATTGAGCAACCACCTGCTTTAAAAGATTTCTGCGTTCGATCAATTTAAAGTCGCTTAAGATATGTTCTACTGTATTGTTCAAGCAAATAATAATTTTGAACATTGGTCTAACATAAAACAAGACAAAACATGAAATGCAACATTAAGTGCCCAGTCCCACTAGGCCTTACGACCCCTTAAGACCTGTTTACGATTGCTACCGACCTTTGGTCGCCGATATTCGTACGAAGGTCGAACGACAAGTCACTGTTTTCTAGCGACCTCTTGTCGCCGATATTCGTACGAAGGTCGCACGACAAGTCACTGATAATCGCGGGTGGTCTTCAGTAATCGTTGGTAATCGTTTCTTGTCATGCGACCAATTTTAGTCGCAGAGAGGTTGTTGATCATGCACAACAACCCACTTACAATTGAACTGGTCGCCGGTATTCTTTATGAGGTAACATTAGAGGGTTTTAACTAATCGTGCGATCGTTGTACGAAGGTCTCCAACAATCTTTAACTGGTCGTTGGTGATCTTCCCTACAATCGTATGACTATCAGCGACCTTTCTACTGTCGTGCTATCACCAGCGACTGTATAAAGACGTGACCACACAACAGGTCGGAAGTGATTGTGGAACCTTCGTACGAATATAGTACGAATACCAGTGACTTGACGCAAGATCGCCAACAACCTGTCTTACGGTGGTCGCAGATACATCGCCAATGTGACTGGGAATCATTTTTTGGAATTTAATCGCCGACAATCGCAGACGATCGGTGGTTTTAGAGGTATCAGAGGTCGCCAGTGGTATTTAACGATCGCAAGCGCTAGTGGGACTGTAGCCTAATTAATGTGAATTTTAGTTTCTTCAAAATGTTTAGTACTTTAGATTCTACTGCAATATTTTCTATGTGAGCTTTCTACTGGTAATTTCAGCTATAAGAGAGAATGTTCATTAAGTGTTTATACGTTTGCAATGTCTTCTAGATTTGCCAGGTATGCTTTGGATATATTGTATTATTGTATTCTGGATGAAGTGTACGAATGTGTATCTATTTCATATAACATTCACTCTGAACAGGTTAGAATGGAATCATTGATGTGGATAGTAGTTCGGACCACTGATATCACGGAGATATCGTGTTTGCCGGTGTTGTTCACAATAATGCACTGTAAATCCGTGATTTCCACTTTATATAAAAGGGCACACTTAATATGTGTAATATAGTCTATACTTGATCAATCTACACACATGTATTATCTTATTACTGTTAATTTGTTTCGTAAATTACCATGTGTGAGGATTTCATTATACTTCTGTTTTCATCTCTAAGCGACCAAGGGCTTAGGGATACAAATGAACGTCATAGGCTACTGCGATGGGTTTTCACAGCAAAAACAAAATTTGTCTACCTGCAAGAAACAGACTTTAATGAGTAACTGAAAGTTAAAATCAATACACAGAGTTCTCGAAATGGCAATGCTTCCATAGTTTTGGAACACCAAAAAACAGAGGGGTGTCTATACTTAAACAAACTCAGCGATACATTTGTAAGAGTTTGCTCCCTTTCATAAAAGAAAAAACACAAGGTATCACTGCGGAGATTCTAATGAAGGTTTAAATACAGTTGATAGATTTCCTCAGCCGAAGAAATGTACATTCTCCAGATCTTTGTTAAAATTACATCAGAAAACAAAACAAAATAGCATGTAGCAACGTAGAATTGATTATTGGCTTATAAAAGATATCATACCATCAATACGTTCCTGTGATATAATACCTGCATTAATAGAATATACAGCCAATATGTTTTAAACCTTTCCCTAATTAATATTCATATAGGAAATAATTACGTCATAAATATTGATATATTATTTTTTATAATGACTTATGAACACGTGACATTTTGGCTCAGGAAGAAGCTGTAGAATCAGACCTGTATAACACCATAAGCAAGCAGAGCAGACCCTGATCAGACGGCTTCTATAAGAGCCGTCTGATCTAGGTCTACTCTGTTTGCAGATGCGTCAAAATGCGCTTACGTAAGGGAATGGGTTAAAACAATCAGAGGTCTGGGAACATGTAAATTTAACAATTCCTGGCTAGACGATGAGTTATTTATTAAGAAAAAGAAACAATTTTATAGACACATGTAATATCATTCTGCAGTCAATAAATACAGACCCTCAGCCGATTTGGGAGAAATTTAAACTTGAGATAAAGAGGTTTGTAACAACTTACTCAGAACATAATACACAGGCTAGAACTACTTATTCATGCATATTAGGAAAGGAATTAAATACCTTACAAAAAGACGAACATAAAGACACGGAAATACAAATGAATGAGATAATCTCGTTTTTAGAAAAGGAAATATAAAATATATTTTCTTAAAGCTAGAGGTTCGATGTTCAGGTTTACAGTTCAATTAATTGACGAGGGAGAAAAATATACAAAGTATTTCCTTTGATTGGAGAAACCAAGACAGTCTAGGAAATCTTTACAGTTGTTAAAAATAAACGGTAAAATTTCAAGAGATAAATATGATATTTTTAAAGCTGAAGCCGAATTCTATCGACAGTTATGCATATTTAGGAATGTTAAAGTAGATGAGGTTGACGAATATCTAGAAAACATTGACATCCTTGTTCCGAATAAACAGTCCTCACGTCTATGTGATGGCTACCTATCTGTAAATGAGTGTTGTTCATCACTAAAGGAAATGAAGCTTAATTAATCACCGGGTAGCGATGGCTTAACGGTAGAACTTTATCTAACAGTTTGGACAAAGTTGGGAAACATATTCGTTAACTCTCTAAACTGTGGCTTCCAATATGACAGTGTTTTATCTTTAATTTACAAAAACTTGATCCGGTAAACCTCGAAAACTGGCGTCCCATTTCACTTCTAAATACAGCCTACAAAATAGCTATGTAGCGACCGGAATTATAATCAAGGCGTTGTAGACGCTTCAGTATTCTTTGCATGACATCAATCTGATATCGAATACGGTTGGATTTGCGTATTTATAAGGGAAGGGATTAACACTCTTTCCAGTTGATGATACAGTTTCAGCTGACACTTCAGCCGTTTTCCACTATGCTTATTATCACACTGACCACTCGCAGTTATGGGCGTGATTACCTAATAGCTTGCATAATGTCATCCGAGACGCGCTTCTGTATTCAATGAGTACTTTCATTCATGTTATGATCACGTGGTTTCTTCATGTGACTGATATTTCTATGTCCGTGCGCAGTTCTTACACATTGCTATATGCTGTGGATTTTATTGCACATACTAAGCCGAAACTTATGTTACGAAGCATTTTCGTGTCAGATATAGTATGCTATGATTGGTTCCGGATGCCATATTATTAAACACTTTTGTATCCATCGAATGCAGGTCAATAGATTGCACTAATTGTCACGTCGGCGAGTGTACCATGGGTTAGGCTGTGGAACGCCACCTTTGTATTCTTTTGCTACGCAAAGAATACAATAACAACCGGAATTGTAATGATTATAACATTTCCGGTTATTATTACAATTTCGGTTATTATGCTCAACCAGAAATGTAATAGAATTCAAAATGTAATAACATCCTAACGAGTGGAATGCAAAAGGTGGCATAAGCTCAGACATACCGCACAACTCTAGTATTAATGAAAATACATGAAAGGAAAATTTTAAATCATGCAAGAATCAATTCCGGTAGATTTAATACAAAATACGCTTAAGAACCCTGATATAGAATCAACTATGGTATTAAACATTGAATGTTCAAATATCACGTCATGGCCACACTATGTTATGATTGAATCGAGAAGATAATTTTCATCAAATACAAAATATTAATATCATTTAACACGAAAATGTAGAAATGAAAAGTTATTAGAAATCCGGTTGTTATCACGATTTCAGTTGACATTCTAATACAATCTTTACGAGTGGATTAAAAAGGGGATGCGTAAGTTCAGACACACCATACAACACTAGTATTAATGCAAACGAATATTTCAAAACATTCAAGAATCAACAACGGGGATCCAATAGAGTAGTCTGAGCTGGAATGAAAACGGGGACCCCCATAGAGTAGTGTGAGCTGGTATCAAACCGGAGACCCCCATAGAGTAGTGTGAGCTGGTATCAAACCGGGGACCCCCAGAGAGTGTTCGCAACTAGTATCAAACCGGGGACCCCCAGAGAGTGGTCTCAGCTGGTATCAAACCGGGGACCCCCAGAGAGTAGTGTGAGCTGGAACCAAACCGGGGACCCCCAGAGAGTAGTCTGAGCTAGTATCAAACCGGGGACCCCAAGAGAGTAGTCTGAGCTAGTTTCAAATCGGGGAACCCTAGTGGGTATCGAACAGTGATCCATAGAGATTAGTTTGTGTAGGTATCAAACCGGGGACCCCTAGAGAGTGCTTTCAACTAGTATCAAACCGGGGAACCCTTGAGGTTGTCTGAACAGGAATCAAACCCGAGACCCCCCCAGATAGTAGTCTGAGCTGTTATCAAACTAGGGACCCCAGAGGGTAGTCTAAGCTAGTATCAAATCGAGGAATCGAGGAAGTCTGAACAGGTATCAAACAATGACCCATAGAGATTAGTTTGAGTGGGTATCAAACCGGGGACCCCTAGAGAGTGGTCTCAGCTAGTATCAAACCGGGGACCCCTAGAGAGTGGTCTCAGCTAGTATCAAACCGGGGACCCCTAGAGAGTGGTCTTAGCTAGTATCAAACCGGCGATCCTTAGAGAGTGGTCTCAGCTAGTACCAAATCAAACCGGGGACCCATAGAGAGTGGTCTCAGCTAGTATCAAACCGGGGACCCCTAGATAGCGGTCTCAGCTAGTATCAAACCGGGGACCCCTAGAGTAGTCTGAGCAGGTATCAAACCGGGGACCCCTATAGAGTGGTCTTAGCTAGTATCAAACCGGGGACCCCTAGAGAGTGGTCTCAGCTAGTATCAAACCGGTGACCCCTAGAGTAGTCTGAGCAGGTATCAAACTGGGAACAAACAGAGAGTAACCTGGTAAAATTTTAGCATTCGATTTTTAATGCATCTTTAATTCCATATCATGTTTCTTAATCGGCTTTGTAATAAATCGCCTTAAATTGATTCTTGCATGATTTAAAATATTCTTTTTATGTATATCAATTAAGACTATAGTGTTGCACGGTGTGTCTGATCTCATGCCATCTTTGTGCAATCCACTGATGAACATTTTAGTACAGTTTCTGTTGAGCATGTCAACCAGAATTGTGACAACAACCGGATTTGTAATAACATTTCATTAATAGGGCATCGCGCCCGGGTTTCTCTGTATCCACTCCCCTCTCTCAGGGGCGTCCAATTAGCCCATAGTGAGCAGAAATGGACATAAATCAACACAAACAAACAAACATTTCATTTCTACAATTGTATGTGTATGGAATAATATTATTAGTGTTTATTTTATGAAAATGATCTTTATCTAAACAATCATCACATAGTTGGGGTAATAAGTGAAAATTGAACATTCTATGTTTAATATCATAGTTGATTTCGTATCATGTTTCCTTACCATTTTTAGCTCACCAGAGCACAAAGTGCTCAGGGTGAGCTTTTGTGATCGCCAGATGTCCGTCGTCCGTCGTCGTGCGGTGTGCGTCGTGCGTCGTCCGTCGTCGGGCGTCAACAATTTGAACCTTTAAAAATCTTCTCCTCTGAATCTACAGGGTTCTCAGCTTTCATCTTTGGCACATAGCATCACCTATAGGTCCTCTACAAAAGTTATATAAATTATGCCCCTGGGGTCAAAATTGGCCCCGCCCCAGGGGTGGGAAGTTTTCAATAGAAACATATAGTAAAACTTTGAAAATCTTCTCCTCTGAAACCAGAAGGTTATTAGCTTTCATATTTGGCACATAGCATCATGTTCAGGTCCTATACAAAAGTTATATAAATTATGACCCTGGGGTCAAAATTGGCCCCGCCCCAGGGGTGGGCAGTTTTCAATGGAAACAAATAATGAAATCTTTGAAAATCTTCTCCTCTGAAACTGAAAGGCTCTCATCTTTCATATTTGGCACAGAGCAGCATATTCAGGTCCTCTACGAAAGTTATATAAATTAAGGCCCTGGGGTCAAAATTGGCCCCGCCCCAGGGGTGGGCAGTTTCCAATAGAAATATATAGTGAAAACTTTGAAAATCTTCTCCTCTGAAACTAGAAGGTTCTCAGCTTTCATATTTGGCACATAGCATCATGTTCAGGTCCTCTACAAAAGTTATATAAATTATGGCCCTGGGGTTAAAATTAGCCCCGCCCCAGGGGTGGGCAGTTTTCAATGGAAACAAATAGTGAAATCTTTGAAAATCTTCTCCTCTGAAACTGGAAGGCGCTTAGCTTTCATATTTGGCACAGATCATCATGTTCAGGTCCTCTACAAAAGTTATATAAATTATGCCCCTGGGGTCAAAATTGGGGCCGCCCCAGGGATGGGCAGTTTTCAATAGAAACAAATTGTGAAATCTTTGAAAATATTCTCCTCTGAAACTGGAAGGCGCTCAGCTTTCATATTTGGCACATAGCATCATGTTCAGGTCCTCTACAAAAGTTATATTAATTTTTGCCCTGGGATCAAAATTGTCCCCGCCCCAAGGGTGGGCAGTTTTCAATGGAAACAAATAGTGAAATCTTTGAAAATCTTCTTCTCTGAATCTGGAAAGTTCTCAGCTTTCATATTTGGCACATAGCATCATGTATAGGTCCTCTACAAAAGTTACATGAATTATGGCCCTGGGGTCAAAATTGGCCCCGCCCCAGGGGTGGGTAGTTTTCAGCAGAAACATATAGAGAAAACTTTGAAAATCTTCTCCTCTGAAACTGAAAGGTTCTCAGCTTTAATATTTGGATCATAGCATCATGTTCAAGTCCTCTACAAAAGTTATATAAATTACGCCCCTGGGGTCAAAATTGGCCTGCCCCAGGGCCGGCTATTTTTCTATAGAATAATAAAGTGAAAACTTTGAAAATCTTCTCCTCTGATTGTCTGGTGAGCGTTTCAGGGCCATTCTGGCCCTCTTGTTGTAATAAATCGTCTTGAATTGATTCTTGCATGATTTAAAATAGTCTTTACATGTTTTTTAAATAAATCTAGCGCTCTATTGTGTATCTGAACCTTTGCCATTTTTCATTCCATGTGTCAAGATTCTATTACATTTTGCATTTTATTACATTTTCAGTTTAGCATGTCAGCCGGAATTGTAATAACAACCGGATTTGTAATAATGTTTCATTTCTACAACGTTTATGCGTGTTGAATAATGTTAATATTTTGCATTAGATGAAAATCATCTTATCTATTCAATCATAACATGTTTGGACCAAGAAACGAAATTTCAACATTCAAAGTTTGATACTATAGTGGATTTCATATCATGTTTCTTAACCTTTATTGTAATAAATCGCCCTGAATTGATTCTTGCATGGTTTAAAATATTCTATTTTATGGAACGCCATTCTGCCATGCTATTTGCTAAGTGTTAGACGCGAAATGCTTTTTGCCAATTGTGTAAATTGCTAGGGAAAGAACCGGAATGTTCCAAATGATGGATGTAAATGAAAAATGCTTATTGCTAAATGCATGTTTGCACGTCTACTAGCATTGAACAGTGCCATTTTAAAGTGACTGTAAATTGCTAGGGAAAGAACTGGGATGTTCCAATTGATTGATGTAAATGACAAATGCGAAATGCGAACTGTTTATTGCTAAATGCACTACTGGCATTGAACAGCGCCATTTTTACTGGTATTTTTCAGAATCGCCAATATAAACCTATTTGGACCATACTATTTATTGAATTCCTTATTTATTAGTCCTTTACTCGAATAAGATAAAATCACTTGACATTAAGCAACTGGCATTTCGCAATTGGCATTTAACATTTCGTATTTAGCAATAATCATTTCACTCGGAACACCTCGGCTATTTCTATGAACTCTGACGGAATACGGCGAGTAGTTACGATTGTAATCATTTAGCAATTGGCAAACTGTGTTTAGCAGTTAGCATGGCAGAATGGCATTCCATACTTTTTCATATATATTTTCATTAAAACTGTAGTTGCATGGTATGTCTGAACTTATGTCACCTTTTTGCAATCCATTAGTCGGGATATTAGATCTATTACATTTTGATTTTTATTACATTTTCGCTTGAGCATGACAACCGGAATGTAATAATAAACCCGGAAATGTTATAATTATTACAATTATTCCGATATGTATTATAATTCCGGTTGCTACATATCTACTAAATGTCTCGCTAAGAAAGTACAGAAAGTTTTATTAGATATAATAAATCTTAATAACCGGGCTATATAAAAGGTAAACACATTGGTTATAACATACGTCAAATTCCAGATGTCATGGACTTGGAAGATTTACTAGATATAAGTGGTGCCAAACTATTTCTGGATTTTAAAAAGGCTTTTGATACAGTCGAACACTCATTTATGTTTAAAGTTACTAGAAAAGTGGGGTTTGGAAAATATTTTATTAACTGGTTCGAAACGTTTTACAACACTATCACCACGTGTATTTATAAAGGATGTTTTAAGCGCGCTAGTTTATATACGTGTGGCAGAAATTGTTTATTTTAAGTTAAAGAAATCATATGAGTTGAAATGTATAAAGATAAAAACTCATAATGAGCAAACTAACTGCTTAAAGCTAACTAAAAAAACCAGAAAAGAAAAACACTGATAAGTGCAAACATATATGGGGGTAAACATGATTTATGTTAAAAGTTTTATAAGGTAAATCAAATCAAAATATGATAATTCAAACTGGAAAATTATCCCTAGGTAATCATTTGATCAATTTGGGAAAAATTATTTGGAAAAGCTTTTGTATATCATAACAACAATCAGTCTTGTATCAACAGTCGTGTTAAACAATTTAAATTAAAATTAATACAAAGCATATAAGCAACAAAATCAAACTTGTTTAAATGGAAACGTGAAAAAGATCCTTACTGCAATATCTGTAATGTTGTGGAAAGATTATGAACATTTTTTTCTACAATGAAATACTGTCCCTCATCTATGGGAAATACTACTTAACGTTTTTTATATCACGCGGATTCAAAAATAACATGCTCTTTAAACAAACGTCCATACTAGGATATAAATAAATGACAATCGTGTTAATGATGTGAACATGGTTCTCAACCTAAAAAGATAAGTTATGAGAAAGATTTCATGAAAATATTATGCGAATATAATACAGACGCACTATTTTTTAAAGTGTTCCTATTTGATGTCGAAAAATAGACTTTCTACATTCTTGATTAAATTTAATAAGCATTTACTATGCGTATGAAATGGTACACGCTTTTAAACTTGCCATATGTTGTTCTGTTTATGTTTTAAAATGTATATACCTTGTGAAAATATATAATAAAAGATGTTGACAAAACCAACACTTTCCATGTATGCTTTTCATTCGGTGGTTTAAGTTGCCTTACTGCTATAAGAAAATACACAACACATAGTTACCTGCTCTGTTTAAAATTTCACAAAGGGTGTGAATGTTTCTTAGTTTGCTTTTATTTATTCTCACTGTTTCGTTTTTTATAACCAACTGATTTCGCGCATGCGTATTATACCGGAATAAGCTTCGTTAATCATTACTTATCAAATGACACATCATTATGCTGGCATTGTAATGAAACAGACGTATTAAATCATTTTTTCTTTCACTGTTCATACGTTCATACTACACACCTTAAGCAAGGGATAAGTATACGTACAATATTTAATATGTTTAATATCGTAACAGGATATAAAAGATCAATATTAAGAAAACAATGATGTAAACATATTTTAGGACAATTAATATTCGCCAGTTATAAAAGTGTGAAAGAAGATTGAAATTAGTAAACATGCTTATTATCCTATACAACAAAAACTTGCTTACACTTGAAAAGTATTACGTAAAACATAAATCAAACCACCCAATAATCCAAAAGTTTAACCAAAATCTTAAAGATATCATTCAACTGAACTTGGAAACTTATCATGAAATACAAAAAGTGTATATATATTGAAGCTAACAAAATAACCGATGATCATATATAATTAGTCTTTATTACTAATAAGTTGGAATAACTATGAACTCTTAAATTATTAACAATAATAATCTTTTTTTACTTGTCTTACCGTCCGTGATATCAAATTGTATTGTTTGTATTGTTTTGTTATTATGAAAAAGAGAAAATAAATGGACTGACGTCTAGTCAGGTCAAAAGAAAAAAAATATGAAATAACTGCTATATTGCTGTATATAAGGACTAATTGGAAGTTTTGTCAGTACCCAAGCTCCTTGACACTCGACCAACTGTTCCTCAAACGTTTGCATTAGTCGAAAAAAAGAATTGCAGCAGGTCGAAATGTAAACGGACACCATTTTACGGCAAGATAACGATTAACCCTGTCCCTGTTCTATGTTTATTTCAAATTTCAATACCTACTGAATATTCATGGCCAAAATAGGTATAATGAAATATGAAAGGTGGAATATTGTTGCCGTTGTAGAAAATAAAGAAACAAATCTTTCAAATTCCAAATAGCAAACAGAGCAGAACCTAGTCAGATGGCTCATATATGAGCCGTCTGTTCTGGATCTACCCTGTTTACAAATGCGTGAAAACACGTTTGCATGGAGGAAAGGGTTGATATAACACATACATATTTAATTATTATCCCTTTGAATGCAGGAAATGAGCTGGTTGTCATTTGCAAACAGTGTAGACCCATGTCAGAGGGTTCGAGTAGGAGTCCTCTGATCAGGGTATGCACTGTTTGTCACGCAGAATGCACCAACATATATACGACGTTTAAATACTGAATATACTCAATCGTTAAATGTTGATAGATTGTGACAATTTAGAGTTGAAAGGGTTGCACATCATCACCCTTGTCAGAGTAACAGATAAATGTACTAAAATCGTCATTTCTCCACCAGACTCTATGTTGTTGCCAGCTTTTAGAATCGTTTCTTCGAGACGATTCCAAAGGGTGGTCATAAAATAGGGTTGATGGACAAATGAAAGGAGTTATTCTGGGAAATGTTTTAATTTACACCTCATATCTAGACCTCTGTGTGTCATGTAAAAGAGTGCTGCAATACAGTAGAACTTGTCTTAAGCAACCATTAAATGAGGTCTAATTAAGGGCATGTAAGGCAGGGGTTAGCTTAATACAGGTCAAAGGCAGTGCTCCTATAGGAGCTTTCAGCATTACTCTTGACCTGCATTAACATATCACCTGCTTTATAATATTACCGTATCCAATCAATAAATGGTCGGTTAAGACCGGTTCTACTATATTACAAATCATATACCCTGCTGAGTGCAACATAACTGGCATTTGGAAACAGGTTGTTCCATCCGTAATTACTCGGCCAGGGTTCGTAGAAATAGCCGAGATGTTCCGAGGACAAGTTGATCCTAGAAGAGACACTGAGTAACTTCATATGTTATTAACCCTTCTCTTGCTGAATTTTAAAATACATTTCCCCTTTCCCACCCATGTCCTGTTGTATAATTACATATATCTTTACTGTGTACAAGTATTTCGCTGTGCAATCACTGCTGTGGAGTGCACTAGTTGCACAATCAACTTGTAAATAGTCAGTGGCGTAGCTTCCTATAGACACTTTAGGCACGTGTCTATACATTGACGAAAACTGTGAAAAAAATTAAAACGCTACAAAATGCAATAAAATGAAAAGGGGGTAGGTATATAGCACTATCAATATGATACCAGTGCAGACATTTCGGTCCTATAGTGTTTAACCTACTTTTTGGGCCAATCACAATGCTGGAAATTTTGAATTTCTCCACGATTAATTTCATTTAGTCAGGCACTAAACGCTGACTTAGCGACTAAGTCGGCTGTCCCCAGCGCATGCGCGAGTACATCCTGTGACGTAGAGCTTTAGCTCGTCCCTCCATGTTACAGCGCGAGCGTCAAATACACATGTGTATACATTACATGTTCTGTGTAGAATACCAAGCTGAGACTAAGAAATGAGGTAAAATGATGCAACTCAAACATTTTATTGGTAGATCTACATGTACTGAGATTCGAAATAAAAAAGAAAAAACCAAAGCATTAAAAAACACCAAAAAAGAAGACCCTAGATCTATTTAGTTATTAGACAAGTGAATGCTAAATGCAGGACAAATGTAATGTAGAATGCTCCCTCGAGGCGTTCTGAACAACCTTTGTCTGTATTAAGCAACGACCTGTCTATAGAGATTTCATTGTTTTGCCGTTGAATGGCTATTGTACAACGGTTTACTGTTAAACATTATATATGGTAATTCCTGTCTTTTATGTAACTGGTCTCTTGTACAGGCCCTGAAATTATAAAATATGATAAAATTACCAGCTGTCAGTTAGAGCTAACCCTTTCCCCATAGTTTGTTTCAGTATTAAAGCAGACTTTAGGAGTATTCTGCTTTAATCTCAGCCTGCTTTAAGCAACCGTCAGCTAGGATATGGGAAATATTTCTTACGATGCCTACCCATGACGGTATAAAGTGAAACTAATTTCTAGAGTGGAAGAATAATTAAAGGCGTTAAAATAAGTACCAATTGCGTAAAGGGTTAAATAGCATATGTAGTCTACGTCTGCATTTAAAACTGAATTTTATTTTTAAAGCATTTTGTTGCATTTGCTTTCTTTTTTAGAGCACAGCGCTTGAAACATCGACTCAATGAAATATCTTACCTAATTCGGGTTTTAACAACTTTTGTGTCTGCACATTTAACAATTGTGTTAGACAGCTATCTTGAAATGCATCGTCCGTAAAATTTAACGTCATGGTCCTCAAGAAGGTCGAACGTCGGCTTCATTTCTGACATCCTTTCTGAACGACTGACACATTTGTTCAACACACGGTCTCGGCTGTTGCCCCTAGCAACGCATGCGACCAAGTCCAGCTTCACTCCGCCCACTTTTAATCCTGTCCAAAAACTAGGCTAAACACTATATCAGTTAGTGTCTATTAAGTGCGAATTTAATGACTTTAAATGCCTTGCTCGCTCGCTAACGCTCGCTGCGCTTCGGCATTTAAAATCATTAAATCCACACTTAATAGACACTAACTAATACTTAGTGCTATGAAGAGGATTAACAAGAGTGCTAGTGGGCACAATATACGCCCGTCGAGGCTTTGTTTAACATAAACTGAGGTTAACATATTTGCTAAACCCAAATTCTAAGTCAAATTGTGCGATCTTGACCTTTGATATACATATTGGGACACATCCATGCTACTGTAGCATGTCCAGATAAACAGTGGTGTATTTTGAGAAGTTGATGTGTAACAGACGGACAGACAGACAGACTGACGGACAGACAGCGCCATTCCATATTTACGTCCCGCTTTGTCAAATACGCCATATCATATATCTACATACCACAATGGGAATGGATAGACTGTCTGGCTTGGCCATACTGCATATTCATAAGCATATCGACATTGATGTTGAACGAGCCATTAACACATTTGCATTACGCAAATTTAGATAAAGCGATTTTTATCTGAATAAAGTAGAGACAAGTCAGTGTTTTTTCGGGTCTTTTTAGGCCGATAATGGGCCCATTCCCCTCCTGGAAAAGTATATATTTTACCCCTGATTGGACCCCCCCCCATTGCATTGATACTGATGTCAACTGAAATTTTGAAATATTTGGAGAAAAAAACAGACATTGACTTGTAAACCTATCCTATAATATGTCTATGATCAGGTTTTTACTGTATCACAGTACAAATAGAAATATCTCTTATTTGATTTCCCCTATTTCCCCTAGTTTGCTCTCATAACGCATTTTCCCCTTATCAAAGGGCCCCGCCACCATTCCCCCCAAAGTGGAGAAAAAACACTGCAAGTAAAATAGAGACGGTTAAGCATCAACACTTTGGATCTAGTTTCTCCGTTTTACTGAAAATCTGTTCAAAACTGTAAATAGGATTTTTTCTGTGGTTTGTATATAAGTGTTAGCTAATGTAGCAGTTTCATTTAATAGTTCACAATATATCAACAGAATATTATAAGAATCAACATTAGCTGGTTTATATTTGGATACCAACATATGTCTTTTCCCTCTAAATCAGCTTGAGCTTATATTACAGTAATAATGGCTCGTTCAACATCAAGGTCGATTTTGGTTGTTAGTTGTATATTTTGTATGTTTTAAAGTTGTAATTTAATGTCGCCATATGATAATAACGAGATGATGGCCTAGTGACCAAGATGGTAATTCTTTCAAAATAAGTCAGATCATGGAGAAAAAGAGTCTAATTTTATTCTGTCATTTGTCATCTAGAATACCTCAGAATGCAGGATTTGCGATATAGGTTTCAAAATGTTCCAGGGGGAGAACCCCCGGTCCCCCCGCGCATTGTCAGGACTCAGGTACCTACAATGTTCCAAAGCTTCGCTCCTGATAGTGCAGACCCTGATGAGACAGCTCCTGAAGGAGCTGTCTCATCTGGATCTTCCCTATTTACAGGTAGGTATATTGACGTGAATAGCAAACGAAGGGGTAAGACCTAAGCTGTTTGTAGGTGATCAGTAGCCAAGCTATTTGTTTTCGGTTTCGCAAAAGCTTGAATTTGGTATAAATAAGTGAAAATGAAACAGATGTATCATTAAAGTTTTGCAGACATATTTTCTAAAGCAGGATAATAGTTTATAGATATCAGTTGCATACAATATATTAATTAAATTTCATACCTGTGATAGATCTATATAGTGGCTTGAAATGAATGTTGCTAGTTTTACTATAGATTAAAGGAAAACGTGTTTGATCGTATACATAATTATGGAAGCACTATATTAATACGGAAATGTATTCCGTTTATACACATTAATTAAAATTTTCCCTTGTTATATAACAGCAAAGGTGTGATTAACAGTTCAGACAGATTGGATCAAGTGGCTCAGTATCTCATCAGGACGCCGAATTATTCGACGGCTCATCATGTAAGCCAGTTCGCGGATAGTGGGATAAGGTTATAGTAAAACCTCTCCAAACAGAACGTAACATTTTGTATAATTATTGACATTGAAGTCAGACAGATGCTTAATGCAAGGTAAAAATCACGCAGAAATCTCCTACAGGAGCTTTCTGTGTGATGTTCACCTTGCATTAAGCAGCCACCTGCCTAAACAGTATCTAACTTCTTGTCTACTACAAATTCCGGTCTATAGTGACTTTACTGTATTAGCGTTTCAGTGAAGTTGGCTATAGAAGAGATGTCAACTGATTCGGTCTCATTAGGAGCTACATTATTCTATATGACAATCTATTGGCGTTGTTTTCTAGGGAAGTTGAACATATATACTAATTTAAAGGTGATATAGGCAACGTTTTGAACAAACAGAAGTTTGCTCAATATATAAAGGTGAAAAGTAACTGTTGAGCAGCCAATGTCGAATCTATGATTAGTTAATTACATATGCAAATAGTTTGGAGCCTGATTTGAGGTGGAGTAACTCGGCGTCTCAGGATTCAAACTTGTTTAAAAAGAAGCGGGGAGAAACTTAAGTAAACGAAAAGTGTATCACATGACACATTTTGCAGACGGCATAAGGTGTATTTTGGCTTGTTAGAAAAGGAGTTAAATGCTCGCCAAGGTTCGCATTTAACAACGTTTCCAACTCGCCAAGGTTCGCACAAACAACGTTTCTAACTCGCCAAATACAGCTGAACTTCAAAACTACATCTACTAGCATATCTTTTATCATGCAACACCAATAAAATGGAGAAAATGACGAAAAAGAAGGTTTGTTCAAGCAGTTCTTTGCGTGAATAAAAATACATGCAAGTGCAATATACGTGACGTCATATTGGCGTGCAGTGATGTCGTCTTTTTTTTACAACATAAACAAACTCGATTTAATCATTTTATATGGACTAATAGTTGAGACAAATGTGAGCAAATGTGTTAAATTTGATGTTTATGTTAAAATATGCCTTTTTCGTCCTTCTGCTTTCCTCCTGTTGACTGAACTAAACTTGCATCCCAGTGGAGTCAGTACATATGCACTATACCTCACAAAATACAGTGTCGGCGTGGACAATTAATATGCTTATAGGAAGTGGCTATATTTGGTGACGTTGCATGATAAAATATTTGTCTGCACTGTTTAAGAGTTACTTAACGAACATTTGCATTACAATCTGCTACATTAACTCTTTCGCTACCAACTTTTGTCGTCTGTAAACTTTGTCGTCTGCTACAATTTCATGAGATCTAGTGCTAGTTTTCCTTTATTGAGAAAAACAGTCACAGTAACAAACAGTTTGGATCCTAATGAGACGCCGATCCAAACTGCTTGCATAGGCAATCACAGACAGGTGCGACGTTGGCAGTGAAATAGTTAATATAGCTTGAGGACCGTTTTGAAAGATTGTCTATACGCAAAAATGAGTTCATCAATTGAACAATACATGTATGGTAGATATTCCTAGTCTTAACCCTTCGCTTGCTGTTCACGTCAATATACCTACCTGTAAATAGTGAAGACCCAGATGAGACAGCTCCTGCAGGAGCTGTCTCATCAGGGTCTGCACGATTTACAACTTGATTGTGCAACCAGCACACTCCACAGCAGTGATTGCACAGCGAAATACTTGTACACAGTGAAGATATATGTAATTATACAACAGGCCATGGGTAAAGAAGGAGACGTGTATTTTAAAATTCAGCAAGCGAAGGGTTAAGCGGCCATTCATTTACTGAACATAGGGATATTAAAAACAGCAAAAGTGATACAGAAAGCCCCTATTTGAGCTACCCCCGCCTTACATACCCATTATTAGACAGACCTGTGTCTGATGGCCGCTTAAGGCATATTCTACTGTATCTCATTCACGAATATGAATTAGAAATGAACACCCGAATTTTAGCCATGGCAGAAACTATAAATAATTATTAAATCTGTATCATTTAATAAGCAGGGCAGGCTCAACTTGAGCGATCTGATCTGGGTCTACTCTGTTTGAAAATGCATTAAAAGTCATGCCCGTATAGTAACGGGTTCAATGGGGGAAAATAATGTATTGGCTCGTAATTAGTGTACACCAGGATTATAGGGTTCTTAGAAAAGTCCCCTGATCAAAATATGGACATTCATCATTCAGAAATCCTGCATCAAACTTTAGCATTTCACACTGAATTGGCTCTAGTGTCAGACACTTATTGACTATTTTACTTTAAATAGTTTGCATACACAGTGTTCGACAACGAGCGTGCTATGATCGACGAGTATATATATCAGACAGACAGTGATACAGTGCGTACAATTTACTAGGATACAACGGAGAAGGTAATTAAATAGATAAACCGTTCAGACTCTATACTACGAAATAGTAATGAAGAAGTATTGAGTAGTAATGAAGAATTTATGTCTTTGTAGATGGTGGCTACTTAATGCGGGGTGAAAGTCGTGCATAAAGCTCCCAGAGGAGCTTTCTGCATGACTTTCACACTGTATTAAGCTGCCACCTATCTCCAAGACCGACAATTATATTTCTTTCAGTGTTCGAATAATCAACGTTTTACTGTTTATTACATTTAGTTTTGTCTATGTGCCTCTTTCTCCTACCTTTTCTCCATGTTCGTCTCTGGGTTTACACTTTTGCCCCGGGTCTACACTTTTGCCTTGTTAGGTTAGTAGATACAGCCCATACTAGTGATATCTACCCTTCTCGTGCGATTCGCGACCTGACTCACAATTCAAAGACAGATTGGATCCAGACGAGTAACTCATCGTCTCATACGGTTCGAAGCTGTTTGCCACTTGGTCAATAGTTTCTTAACCCTTATCCTGCTACAAAAAGACGCCTGCACAATCTCCGATCTGTTGATTTTCAGATTCAGTTAAACTTTTGAGAAACTGTTGACTGATTGTCAAACAGCTTGGATCCTGATGAGACGCCGAGTTACTCGGCGTCTCATCTGGATCCAAGCTGTTTGGAAATGTTAATTAGATTGTGCTAAGCAGGAAAAGGGTTAAAGGCTAGAACGAATTACATGCAATCAAACATTGTAACAGATTATGGTCTTTGACAGACTTTTATCAGCATGGAAATGGTTAAATAGAGAATAACCTGATAAGATGCGATGCGTTCCACGCAGCTACTTATCTAGGTCTACATTGTTTCAAACACTTCCTTTCCTCGTGGACGATTCATATGTTGTTTTTATGTTGTTTAGGGATTTTTGTATTATTATTTGATATACCATCGCTTTAGCAGCATTTCACTTATTTCGCTACATTTAAATATTGAATTACATTTTTGTTGTGTTCATCGATGTCCAGACCTGATCACACACAACTTGCATAAATTCCGAATGTTACTGCATTGGAATTATATTGAAATGCATTAATTTCCCCGGTATATGTAACTGCTGTTATTGTTTCAGACACAGAAGACCTTTAAGAACCAGCAGCCTACAGTAAGTCAATCGGTATTTAATCTCCTGCATGAATGCCTTAAATTTTAGTCACACTCAGTGGTAAAGGTCAAACAATGCCTGTCTTAACACCGCCTTTTGCGCCTCTGTAAAATTCATTTTTGAAATCATTGTGATAAATCGAGCATTTGCTCCATATCAAAATAGTTTCAAAACTGTACTATCCTTTTCTGTCGATAATGTTCCTTTTCTGTAGATTAATTCCGAGAGGTTGTGTTTCAAAATAGTCTATGGAGGGAATGCGTTAACCCTGACTATGCTTAACGCTCCATGACGTTACAGCTTCTATTAAATGTGTGTAATATAGAGAAATATAACATGTGATGGCTATATTAACTGGAATACAAGGGGATTATTATATATAAGATAAGAGGTTAAGGCTTCAGCAGTTCAGACACATTCAATGTAAGTGAACAACGTATGCTCGTTTATGTATGTCAATGGTATTTGCCTAAAACTTGTGACAACAGCCAGGTGAGCTAGTCCGACAATACAGTCTTATACTAGTATAGTTAGTCCAATTACGTTGTTCTTTATTTACCCTTTACTACATAAATACGCATTTCCATGTATTTCAGACAAGACCCAGACCAGACGGCTTCTGTGGAAGCCATCCAATCAGGGTATGTATAGTTTGCGTATGAACTAATTCTATAAGATAAGATTCTATAGTTTCTACTTTTGCCAAACCTTCCCGTATGCATGTGCCATTATAAAAAATATTCTAATTGATATTCAAAATGTCATTTTTACATGATTACTAGTATTCGTGGAGTAAATGGTCAAGCGATTGCCTCGATGTACTTATTAGTGTCTGCAAACCTTCCGATAGGGTACAATTTGTTTACCTTCTTCCGATCGTTCCAGATTTAGAGAAACTTTTGAACGAGTGTCAAACATCATGAATCACGATGAGACGGCCAAGTTGTCGAAACATTATCTGACTCCCAGATGTTTAGCAAATTACCGAACATTTAATAGAAGCTGTAAGACCATTAAGAAAATTAATGTGCATGTCAAAAAAACGACATTTTAGTCGAAATAAATTATGTGTTAAAAACGAATATTATGCTGCTAGTAGTTATTTTGTTCAAAGCAATATTAAACTCTTCTTGTAAAATATTAAGTTCCCTAGAGTTATAACATTTTCCGAGACTTGTTTAACACTTTCCCTCATGTAAACGCATTTTCACGCATTTGCAAACAGAATAGACCCAGATAAGACGACCCCTATAAGCTCTGTTTGCTTATTGAATTTGAAAGATCGGTTTCTTCACTTTCTAAAATGGCTACAATATTCCACCTCCATATTTTGTTGTAACTATATTTTACATGAATATTCA